>VDFB02309433.1:0-17052 GCA_007258455.2 Sequoia sempervirens
CCACTTGAAATCTAATTTGTTGAATTTGGAAATCCATCATTAAATTCTTCTCGGATTCCACCTAAAGTTGAGAAAATAAAGAAGTAAGACAATAAAAAAATTTAGAGTAAAGCCTTAGAACTATAAATTCATGGTGATCATTATGATTATTATGGAGTGATTTACACTTGTTGCTCCATAAATGTAACAAAATAACATGTCTAACATCATCAACAACAACATTTTCATGTGGCTCGACCTTGAGTAAGACCTCTTTCTAGCTTAGCTTGTGTTTAAAAATAATAGACAAGTCATTATATAATATCCCACATTAAAATAAATCTTAAATTTGATCAACTTATGATAAACCATAAATTAATCGTCTTAAATCTTGAATATCTCGATAGTTCCACAAGATAAACTTATCTTAAAATCTGAAATCTTAATTTATATCAAATTCAAGACAGGGTAAATCGGGTGTTCTGGAAACAACACCAATATGCATAAATCTAGAAATCAGGTGAAGTGCAATTGAGATAGAATTATTTATTATTGAATTTCACATGGATTTATATTATATATGTTGTCATATACAACATATAACAACCATGAATAGTTGTAGCAAATTACACACATATCTCTAACTGAAAACCCAAAACAATCACTATAACTGAAGCCAACTTTGCACAAACTCTCAAAAATTCACACCAAATTCTTCTAAAAAAAAAGCATAAAAATACATTCTATCAACAACAAGACCATGGCCTCAAAGTTTTCAAATGGTTTTCACAACTTAGAATGACAAATGCAAACCCAAATTATTCAAACTACAACTATGTAGCAAACCCAACTTTTGAAAATAAAATACAATAATTAGATCAACACCATGGTAATTGTTGATGCTAAAAATTGACAAGGTAACAACCTTTATGGGAAACTCAATTAATGGGGGGACCAATTGTGTTAAACTGAGTGACCTCCAGATTTTTAAAGAAGTCAACTTTTTCTATAATTGGGATTTTGGAATGAGAAAAGGAAGGAGAAATAAAAAATAAATCTAACTAAGGCGATACACCAAGACTTAGATGTAAGGCACGATAAATATATCTTTTGGATGCGATTTAAGGGCCTGTTCAACAATCTGCTATGTCCTAGAATAACATAAATTAAAGATGAAAACCTGAATAATTTATTCAATGACATAAAATAATTCTCATACACATTTACTAAAAAGAAGAGTCAAATACATGGTCTAAACTAGTAAACTTGTATTTAAATCATAGAAGTTCTGTAAATAAACAATTCAGTACAATAATGGCACATTATAATGTTTTATCAAATAGCCTAAGACAACATAAAGGTCGAACAATGTCACAATTTGAAAGTCTTATACAATAATCTAAAAGCAATACAAAAGGCCTGGTGTCTTTCCCCTAATTTTTTTGTATCTTCCGAACTCATTTTTGGAAGGAATCTAAGCAATATATATAGATAAAAATCCCACCGCCTAGTGGGCAATAATAAAAAAGATTCCATATCATGAGCAATGATGCTTGCAGCAATGATTTCCCTCAGTCGTTGCAATAGAAAAGCTTTGAGCCATGAATGTGGTCTCACTCAAGCCAAATGCATCCCCTGCGAATGATGGCAGTGGTCAGGCTAGAAAAACCTTGTGCAAACATGTGTCATTCACTCACGAAGGCAGTTAGAATGTGTGGCAATCTAGCGGGGCACGCTGCTCACTCTCTCCTTCCCTTGATAGAATCCTCGCAAAGGAGACACATGGCAGTAGGTCGAAGCCTGTAGTGAATTCCTCCCTCCTTGCGATGAAAACTTGTGTGGTGAAGACACATGGAGGCATCCTCCACTAGCGACGCTAACTGTGGGGTCCACCAAAATGTGTACATGGATGGATGCAATGTGGCACACAGATGGGGCCCAATTAAAAATCAAAGGGAAGCAACATTGAAGTGCCCATAGTGAAGACATGTGGAAGCATGGCGAGGTTCGGTAGGAGAGCAAAGGAAAAAAATTATGTGAGGAGCACTTGGTGGACACATGGCAGTAGTGGATTAAGTTCTTCAAAAATGGGCCTGATGATGTTCAAATAGATGGGGCAAGGGCTGATACTTAGTAAAAATAAAAACCACCCGGAGGGAGCTTGAGGAATTTTATGCCCACAGTAACCTCTAGATGAGATTACACTATGATGAACCTCTGAATCTTGTCCTTAGTCCACCTAGAAACCCTCAAATATCCTATTCTTGAGCCTCCTTCTCCTCAGGTTTAACAACCTCTTAAGAACATCAAAAATGCATTAGCAATCAACAATGAATGAATGAATGAAAAACAGATTTTTCCCTTTAAGTAATTCACATGCCAAATTCAAATTTGGGTGCCAAGATTAGGGAAACAATTTTTTTTCCTATTTCCCAAATGATTGCCAAAAATTAGCCATTTCCCAAAATTATTGGTTTTTTAACAATTATTTCCATAAGCAATAATTTCTTGCTTTTCTAGCCATAAAATGCTCAATCCAGACCCATACCCAAGTATGGGTGATAAAACAAATATAATAGTTATTTGATTTAATTTATCTTGAGAAACACACTTTTCTCAGTTTGTCCATGAGTCTTGACTTACTATTTTTAGATAACATGACTTACTAAAAATAGAAACTACTATTTTTAGAAAAAAGGGGACATGACACATTAAACACATAATTCCATCAGTTTTTAACAAACAAGCATCCCTAAAAATATGCCGCATGTTTTCATGTCTATGATAAAATAGGAAATTAATCAGTTGGATCATAATACACTTCAACCTATCCCTAATGAGTGGTTTGTAATGTAGTATCCTTTTAGACCATTAATTGAGCATATGAATTGACTTTTGATCTCCAAATTTAAATGTTTACTTATGACCAATTTTTTTTCACTAAACTTTAATTCTATTTGAAGTTCAGGAAAGGCTTTAAGGGCAAGTCAAGAAGTAGTTGCAAGTATATCTTCTTTAGGGGAAAAAATAAGAAAGGATAAGATGACAATCATAGTCAATCTTTGAAGAAATTGCGTTGTATAGGGATACATAACTTCATAGACAATTTCAATGGCACCAAAGATTACACAAAATAAAAAATTGTCCCTAAATAGCTTCATATGTATTAGCTTCAAGAATTGCATATTTTAGAACATGTTTGGTTGCTCTTGTTGTGACACTTTATTAGATGATGTCTTTCAAATAAATATGAGGGAACCTTTGGAGAAGGCTGAATTCCTCTTCTATTCAATAACATACTGTACTAAATAAACTAAAAATAATGTCAATACTATGAATGATGCAGAATAAAAACTACTTTAACGACTAGCCTACGCTAAGTTAATTGGTAAAAGGATAAGGGATAGAAGGAGGATATGGTCAGAAAAAGGAGACAGTGTTAGATAAATAAAATTAAAAGGTGGGTAAAGGAGGACCAAAGAAGGTTGAATAATAAATTTCCTTTGTAGTACACAACTAACTCTCCTTTTTGAACAAGTATATATCTATGGTGGTACCACCTCAACTTACATTGCAAAAACCTACCTACATGTAGAATGACATTAAGTAACATGTATGGCTAGAAGGAATTTGAATGGATACAAATATCACTTGAATCTAGGGTTCATAAGTAGACAAGAAAATACACATTCACAAAATTGAACCAAGGGGATGTATTTAAGATGTGGCATAAATAACATAAGAGCTAAGACACATTCACATTCACTCCAAGTTAATAGACCAAAACTAATTGAATCTTTATCATATAAACCAAAAGGGGTTCTGATATTAAAAATTCAAAAAATATTTGTGTGAGGGATAACCTAGATTTATACAATTGTAGAGACTCCCTTTGCAACATAACTAATGAAGTCTTGAAAATTTTACAAAGAGGAATGAAAGAGGAGAAGGGATAGATTTCAAAAGGTTTGCTACATCTACTAGATATTATTTAAACAAATTAATGAGTGAAAGGATTTATTCATGAATGGCTAGGGACTTTAGCTATAACTAATCAAATCTATGATTTCCTCCATTGAATTCATGTGCCACTTATTGCACTTCAATGTAAAGTGCATGAGGAATTTGGAAGAGAGTAAATATTAGTTGTCCATAGAAAATATTAGGGGGCTAGTAATAAATGGTTGTTAGAGTATTGGAGGCACAAGCTAAACATGAGGTGAGAGATGCAACATAATATTGACATCACTTGGTTGAGGGAATCAAATACACTTGGTGGAAGGAAGAAATTTTTTGATGTCACCGAGAGGAGAGCCAACTTCCACAATGAAGATCCTTAAGGATGTTTGACTTTATTTTACAAGGGAGATGTCAAGGAGCTTTGAACCATTTTATCTCTTTTCAACATCAATGAATAGCACAAACAAAGAGGTGCTAACATGGTGGGAGCTTCAAATTTTTTCTAAAGAATGGAGAAGTTGTATTGGAGTGAGGCCCATTGTGGAGTTAGGTTCAATAGCAAATGAAGGAGGAAACATGAAGAAATTTGTAATGTCAAATGCTATCATGGATTGATGGCTAGTGCATCTTAGGTGAAACTTGCATGGATGTAGTCAAGAGAAACCTTTAAAAGGAGAAAATACAAAGATGATGCAAGACACACCATGAGTTTAGTGCCTTCAAAGATAAATCATCAATATCATTAAATAAAATGATAACTACACTGTGGAGACTTTTGCAACAAAGAATATTGTGAAGATAATCAAAAGAAAGGTGCAAGACCCATCCAAGAAAGAGGCTTGAAAATGTATATATTTTGATATACTAGATGCAACATTGATTTTTTTTAAAGAGGAGCTAAATATTTAGCCAAAGCCATGAAAACGGGGCTACAAGTGGCATTAAGGAATTGAAAGCTAAAACAAAGGCTCCATAGACACCATAATATTCATGACTCAAAAATTAAGTAATGCAAATCATATAAGAATGATTTAAGACTTGAAGAAGGGGAGCCATGTTGTATTGGATGGATCTAAAGTTTGAAGAATAATTGGAATGGAATTGAATAATTTATTTATGTTCAAGTGGATTACTAAAACGATACGTGTATGGAAAACACACCATAATATTCTTGTGAAAAAAATTCATCTATCCTATACGTTAGCTAATTGCGAGTCCTCGTACCATATGGTTTAGACCCAATCATCAAAGCTATTATTTTCAGTCTTGATTCAAGATTGTAGCTATGATATTTAACCTTTTTGAAAATTACACATGTGGCCTTGAATAAGGAAATAAGATGAGTTGCCTCCAACTAGTTGTTGACTTGAATGCATAAAATATTTAAATTTGCATGAGCTAGGGTGTTATATAAAAGGATAAAGCCATAATTTATTTTAGACCATCACACAATGATACATCATTCAATCAATGAAGTGTCTAAGAGTATATTACCATATGCAATCAAAAGGACATGCACAAGCATTTGCATTTTTACTTGGTATGTCTTTAGACTTGTTCCAAATCATTGAATTGGTTGAGATGCTTGACCGAGGTGCAAGGTGGGAATCTAGTTGATTTTCCTTCCTATTGCAACAAATATAATGTTGCTTCTAAGAGCCATCATTTCCAAGTATCAAAGATGAACATGATTCTAGAGACCAAAAGTGTCAAGTTCAATGCCATATTTCTAGGGCCAAAGGTTTATATTAAGTTCAAGGCCATAACTACAAGATTCAACTAGAACAAAATAAATATCATTCCCTAGTTTGTTAGAACATCATAATTACCAGTTTGATAGTGAAAATTAGATTGTAAAGCACACATTACAATAGATCTTTCACTTTTCATGTCTAAACCAACATACGCTTGTCCTCTTTGTCAAAATTTTTACATATTTTAGTGCTATTTCAAAACTCTTAATTAATTGATTAACCCAAATAAATTTAAAAAATAATCTTTTATTTATTTTAAATTATAATTAATATTTATGTGATACTTTGTCTTTTACCATTATAATACTATTTTTTCTATTTAACTTAAATATACTATTAGAATGGTAAAATTTGAATACCCACACCAATTTTTGTTTAGTTTTGGGTCCATTTTGATGGAATGCCTTAATAGAAATATATCGACATGTGACATACTCTTGTGTTAATCTTATCTCCTTCTTTGATCCTTTATCCATATTTAGTTACACTTACTTCCATAATTTGACCTTATCCTTGCCTTATTTGCACATGTTTCAACACATTCATTTTGCTAATAACCTATACTTCCATATATTCATTATGCATTCCATGTCTTGGGCTAGTCTTGTGATGGGTGAGTTCACTCCTACATGGTGTAGAATTGTTGACTCCTACTAGTTGTTAGAAGCCAAATTGGTAGATGTTTATGCAATTATTTATTATGTTGGCATTTGAAGATATTCATTTGTGCATTAAAATATAGGTAGGGATAATGAAGCATCATTCAAAATACTAAGCACTACACAAATAATCATTCAAGGAGTATTTCACTTTGGAGCACTAAAAGGAAATATAATTTGTATTAAATCGTTTAGGCCACATGCATGTGTGAGAGTGCCATCTTCAACATTCTTCCAAAAACTATAAAGTTGGTATAATCAAGGGAGTCAACCTTAGAGACCTTAGGATCTGATAATTTATCTAAGGTGCTTTCAATACTACTAGTCCTTAAAAAGTATATATTGAAGTTTATGGTGACATAGTGGTAGATGTAAAAATGAAACTACGTAATGCTAGACAAAAATTTAGTCTACACAAAACATAAAGAGTTGAAATTTGTGTATGCTATTTTTGTTAGTTTATTTTTATAGAAAATGTAAACATGTATGATAAGGAAAATAACAAATTTAGTAAATTGGTGTTTGGCATAAACTAAATTTACTATTACTAATGAAAATATAAACCTAGATAATCTTCTTAGAATCGAACTTACTAGACTACAATGTGATTGCATTGTCATCCATATGGTCACACTATCATCTAAAGCCAATATAACGATAAAAGGATTGAGTTGAAGCTAGAATACCTACACAAGGAAAATATAAACACATGAAATAGTGTATGAGAAATTAAAGGAAAACTATAAAATAATAGAATATGATTCTAACCAAATTTATATAAATAAAGTTACAAAATGATAGAGAAAAGAGTGAGAGTACAAACCTTTGTGTGATCATATAATCACTGGGATTACTTATAATTGAAATAAGGGGAAATGGTGTAACTACTTGGGAGCTTTCCAAAATGGTTAAACCCCTAATTTGGTCTTTTGACCTCCATACATAGTCAAATTCAAAGATGTGTTAGATTTGTATACATGCTCGTAATCCTATGTGGGTCTTGAACTAAGAATGGTAAAGTAGATGATATAATGAACAATAATAAGTGTCTACTATTATCCCTATGTGTATGAAATAGAGTTAAGAGATGTAAAATTTCTAGAGACATACAAATGATATTAAAATGAAAAAATGAAAGGTGATAATGATATTGCCTTCCAAATGGGAGAAGAGAACAATAGTCCAATATTTAGATGACATGGAAACCTACAAGTGTTAATACTAGAAGGATAAACTAGCAAACATTTAAATACATAAGCTATGAATAGTAATATACAAGCTTGCTAATAGAAACTGATGATGAAATAAATGTAGTCAAATATAAAACAAGGATGAAGAACTTGATCAAAAAGTATACAAAATCAATGCTAATTATATAAGAAACCATTCTAACATTGGTGGGCAAGCAGAGTCTTGGAAGAAACTCTAATCTATTAGAAGTTGAAGAGAGCTAGAAGAGAAGACTTAAGAGCCCAAAAACTAGTTTTTTTGGAGATTAAAACCAAAAGGAAGCTAATTTAAAGTTTACAATCCACACATTTATATTTTGGGAAAAGGAATCAAAAGAGGATTATTGGGAGGCTAAAAGATATTGCTATAGACATGTTACACAAAAATTTGACCAAAAAGCACCCGAAGAGGTTCTTGAAAAATATTTGTTTGATTGCATAAGATAGGATGGGATGATAACTACATAGGCATCTACATAAGTGCATTTTAGTCCAAGAAAAATATAATTTAAAGTTATACAAAATGACAAAAATTATAAAATGAATATCAAAATATTAGAAAACAACACACAAAACACAAGTACATAAATAAACACAAAATTTGACATATGGATTAGGAAAAGAAGATTAGGATGGGCTAAAATAAGGCTTAAAACATATTATGGAAATACATGCTAAAATGAGAACATTTATAATGTCAAAATTGCAAGGCATGAAATTTGTGACAACACATAGTTTCTAGTAGTTTGTAATTAGCTAGATCAATCTTATAGGTTATAGAAAATTTTCACATAATCAGATACTTTCACAAAGCATAGGACTGATCATGTACAACATATGTTTGACATATAAAAATCTTGCAACTATATAGTCTCAAGACTATGATCACATTAAGAACATTTTTTATCTACATTGAGATGTCTTGATTGTGTAAGACATCAAATTAATCTTCACCATCATTCCAAAAAATAAATACCTTATCTCTTCTCATTCAATTTTCAAAATAACTTATTACACATTTATCAATTCTCAATTGTCATTAATTAAGTTAATATGTGCTACGTTCACTTGCATTTATCTGATTAGCCTAGCTTTACAATTATTCTTCTCTAAAATTATTAAACATTATACTTTATTATTGAGAATACATAAATAAAACTAATCTTACTAATCTTTTTAATGTTTAAATTATAGTCCAATCAACAAAATACTTAACCTTATCAATTGCAATGGTAAAAAGTGCACAATCCCCACTTCATTCTTTTATTTTAGATTCATTTTAATTGGGTTGCTTCTAATGTGATTATTGTATAAGTAATACATTTCATTGTGAAAATGACAAATAGTTCAAATTTAACTTGATTCCATTTGCACACTTTTGGAGGGACAATTCCTTAGTCTTACATTATCATCTTCAACATCATTATATGTTTACTTGCCTCTTTGCCCCTTTCACCAAATTGTTAAATAAGTACTTGGAGTTTAACTTTATAGCATAGCAAACTTGTAAATAATGTATATTTACACTATTTGTTTTAGATGTGGGTTACATACATCAAGGTAAATAAGTTCTAGATATTAAGGTGAGGTGGTCCTAGATATCAATTTTTATGTAAATCATTTTTCTAGGTGGATTGCTTTAGATGCAAAACTAAACTAAAATATTAGATAGTAAAATTGAGTGACAAAATTGTTCATTTGATCATTTTCAATACACTAGTAAATTGACAAATCAATGAATAACATATGTCACAATTCATCAAATTTTGAAGTAAATATCAATATTTTTATTTATCTAAATTTCAAATATTTATTCCAATACTATTGCCAATCACAACCCACTAATTTAAAAACTAATTATCCTTCTTAGTTATTTATTTACCCTATACTTTAAAAAAAATTCAAGGTTGTTCACTTTCCTTTTCAACAATCTGGCTTTCAAACAAGAGTGTGGAGGTTTTGCAGACGAGAAAAATGTGGTGTGGGTGTTAGAGAATATGTATATTAAATTTAGTAGATTGGGTTGGATATTTGGTGTTATATAATGCCGAGGAAGTGGGGAATTGAACTGTGGTGGAGGATGCCTGCTTGTGCGGAAGAGCCCTTCAGTTGGGTTTTTTTTTCTTTATTGATTTAGTGGCCCAACGCTGACCCACTAGGGGAGTAGAGGCACACACGTCGTCTTGTTCTATACAGAGAGAGGAAAGTCGTTTCCTGTTGCAATTTTCTTTTTTTCAAGTCAATAGTAACAGTTGGGAGTCTCTACAATCTATGTGGGGAAGTGGGCTTTAGGAAACTGGAAAGTCGCTGATATATAGGGGTCCTCTTCCCAAAGAGGAAGGACAAAGGAAGTTATAAATAAAGGCCTGTGTCGTCTGTATGGTTTAGAGTTTTTGGGCATGGAGAAAGGTTCAATTTTGTTCAGAAAGCTACAAGTCTTTGTAACAACTGTATTGGGTCTCTGAATTGTTGTACGCTTGGTTGTGTTCTGGCGATAAATCTGCTGGACTTACCACAGCTAGCCAGGTTTGCCTTTTCAGTGTAGCATCGGTTTCTTGTTCTAGAAGGGGCTCACCTGAAAGAAAAGTGGAAAAAAGTGTGTGAATTGTTGTGGGTTGGCTGTGGTCTAGAGGAAAATAGCTGGGAGTTTAGGGAAGTTGGTCAGGGTACTTTCTTAGGACACCCCTGGTTTCCAAGTTGCGGTTCACCAAACAGAAAGAAGAGCCTGGAATTGTTATTGAAATGTCTAAGATGTCAATGCTGATTGGGAGTATGACAAGGAACAAATCTCTGGCCTGCTCTGGTGGTGGGGGGGAATTTAAGGCCGAGGTGTTAAGTGAAGTTGTGGAACACAAGGTGAGCGGTGAGCCTGCTGGTCCTTCAGAGAAGCTCATGAGGCAGTTCAGCGAGGCTTCTTATTATGACTCAGAGGAAGAGGAGCATGGTGATGCCAAGGTGGGAGGGGATTTCGTTGTTGGCCCTCTTCTTCCCCTTAAGGAACAGCTTGAGAAAGACAAGGTAAAAATAATTGGGTATGGAAATTCTGATTTTAGATTTTTGTTTGGAAGATCATATTTTTATGATACCCACATCATTATATTGTTGTGCGCGAGTTAAGAAATACAATTTTTTGGGCCTTCCTCTTGTAATGGTTGTAGAGGGTAATGGATCTTCTTGCAGGAGGATGAGAGCTTGAGAAGATGGAAAGAGCAACTGCTAGGCAGCCTGGACGTTGAGTCCATAGGAGGTACTGCCATTTTCTATCTGTTCACTCACAAATTTCAGAATAGCTCCAAATGTTTGCCCAACTTTAGAGTAGTTGCAAACCTTTACCTCAACTTTGGTACAATCACTGCATGTTTATGTATGTTCTAAATAATTAGCTTTACATCAAACCCATAATCAAATATTCTGAAGAATGGTATATTTAGTGAAGGCAGTGTCTGTAGGAGGAAATCTCTTTGTACATGAGGCTTTTCATATGACATACCATATCTCATTTCAATGTAAGCTCGCATCACCTCTTACAAAAGATCAACAGTCCGGCCTGGAACAGAAGGCTGTTGAAGTGGATTATGAGGTGCATGTGATGCTTTATAATCTACAGTGTAGACTTTGACATTGGATAAAACGAGAAAATTCTTGTGGGTTTTAATGTTGGCAGGGCCTGGTTGATTCCTCTTGCAATTGGGTGATTTCTCTTGTAACTAGGCGTAATCCTCTCCTCATTAGGATTTTCTAGGGTACTAAAAGGTGAGACTGTTGGCTTTTTACCATTTGCAGGGATACATTTGATTCTTTTTGGATCGGGGCCTAATCCCTGGGTTACTAGTGCTAGTGAATGCAAGGCCCCTGTTAGAGATTGTATATGCAGCTAAACATGAACTCTCAAAAGTTCTGAACAATGAACTCATGTGTAATGGGAAAATTGGGCTGACTTTCAATCCCCAGTCTCCAGCTCAAAGCCTCAAACTAAAAATCTGACCTTGACCGCTAAACAATTAGATAGCATAAGACATAGTAGGAACTTTAGCTGTCTATTTCTTTTTGTGCATTTCTTGTGTGTTGTCTAGATTTTTAGGCAAACACAATGTTGCAGATCACAGTTAGGTTGAAAGAGATTTTTTGGGTGCAGAATCCTGTATATCTGTAATTGTTTTTCCCTGCTTCGGAGGGCCAGACATCCTGCAAGATCTTTTGTATTTCATTCATGAACACTGTTTATTTTAATGATATTTAATTCATGGAAAGAGCTTTTATACTTTTGTTAGAGAAACCCAGATCATACCCAGATAAATGACGACCTTGTGGGCAATTTGCAGAACGCCTGGAAGCAGATGTTAAGGTTTTAAGCTTTGGGATTGTATCAGCAGGAAGGCCGGACTTAATTATCCCTGTTCCTTTCGTCCCTACTAATTCAAGGGGTTCTTCCTTCACACTCAAAGAAGGCAGCCACTACAATCTCAAAATTTGTTTCTCGGTTCATGATAATATTGTCTCAGGGCTGACTTACATTAACACTGTATGGAAGAGTGGAGTAAGAGGTAAGATAATTCTTTCCACCAGAAGTTTGAATTTTCCATGGTTCAGTATGGTTGTGTTCAAAGTTTCAAGCAGTTTTAAGCCTTCTGGTATGTTTCTTTTTGCAGAGAACAACATTAGGTTTAAAACAGTTTTAAAGATTTGTGGCCTTTTTCTTTTTGCAGTGGACAGCACTCGTGTTATGCTTGGAACATTCAGCCCTCAGCAAGAGCCATACACATATGTGATGGAGGAAGAGACAACACCCTCTGGTCTTTTTGCCAGGGGATGTTACTCGGCCAGAACTAAGGTAGTATGCTTTGTTTAAAACTTTAATCAGTTGCTGCTCTATAGTTATGTCAGCTGTGTCATCAAATTCCATTAACCTATGTTGGTCATGAGTTGTCATTACCATAATTCATTTTTGTTTTTCTTCTCATGCAAATACTTATAGATTTTTATGTTCAAGTTTCTTTTGAGATATAAAAGTTTAATGATGAGATGTGGAGTAGTAGCTTCTGGTAAACATGTGAAGTTAATTAACATCAACATAACATTTCGGATCACACTCCATGATCCATCCTCATTAAGAGAAATGATAGCAAGATTTCAGAAACAGTCCCATTTAAAGTGCCAAGAGATGCCATGTGAGGTGGGGAAACCAAAAATAAGCAAGGAAAAAGCCAATGAACATAACAATTAAAATCAAAATAAACAGTATAAGGCTAACAAAAACAGTAATAACATTAATTAGTTGAAATGACATGTCAAATGTAATAGCAATTGTTATGCATTAATTTATAATATAATTATGATAAGTTGTTGATCTAATGTTTCTGTTTTTGGTTGTTTTCAGTTTGTGGATGATGATGAGAAATGCCATCTCGAAATAAATTACACCTTTGAGATCAGGAAGGATTGGTGATTTGATTTTACTTCATTTCTTCCATTTAACTTTGTAAGCTATTTCTAGTAGTTTGGGTTGGAATGCATAGTTTTAGGTAGATCGGTAGGAGACTGTAAGGAGATTTGCTGGTTATTCTCTGGTTGATTGAAGCCAGCAAATTAATTTGGCTCAAACGAGCCTTGCAATGTAAAGGGTGCCTGCCGTGTTGTGATTCAAGATGATATTACTGTAATTGAACACGATTGAGACTTGTACAGTACCCATAAACTTTCCACATTTACAGTGTTGGATTGTGGTAGTGGAAATGCAGAGTCCAGACCTTGCTGTAACAGGTTCATAAAGAATTTCTCAATTGTGGCAGGATTTGCTTTACTTTTTATATATATGGACATGGCATGTGGAATCTCTAGTCCCAGAAATCTTATTGCATACCATTCTGTAATTTTCAGTTTGTAACATTCTTTTACTGTGGTTCATTGTAATGGACTAAAACAAGCAGATGGTCTGGAGGCAATTCAAAAAGTTACATGAAACCTTGCCTTGCATTGATAGTCAGTCAGCATTCACTAAATGGAGGGCACAAACTGTCTACTTGCATTTGAATTTTCAAAAATATAAGCATTTCCAATT
Organism: Sequoia sempervirens; assembly: GCA_007258455.2. Lineage (NCBI taxonomy): Eukaryota > Viridiplantae > Streptophyta > Pinopsida > Cupressales > Cupressaceae > Sequoia > Sequoia sempervirens. The sequence goes on from VDFB02309433.1 coordinate 13,640, forward strand.
CTAGCGCTGAAACAGAGTACATATCATTAATACTTATAAGGCACAGGCTGTCATTTAGTTTTAACCTAGTCATTAAATGAGAGGTCTGTGCAATGATAACAGCCATAAGACAGGGAGACCCACATACTGTAATTGAATTCACTAAACAATGTCAGTCAAAATCCAGGTTCAAACTACAAACATGATATTTCTGGGCTATAAAAATAAGATAGAATGTTTTGATCGCGCAGAGTTTTTTTATCAACTATTTAAATTATTGATGATGGATCACAGAATATTATTTGTAACATTAATTAAAAAATAAGATTTTATCTTATAATTTTTTTAAAATATATTTAGTACAGTCCTTTAAAATTATTAATAAATATCAATTTCTATATGTGCATAATATGAATATAATAACTGTCTCTAAAATAATATTTCAATTTTTTCAAATAGACATATATTCAAATATTTAAATTTTTTTATTATAAAAATTATAATTTAATAAAATGTGTAGCCTGTATAAATGCTATAAATCTAGTGGATGGGAGTTATGTGTAAGACATAATCTAAGTTGATAATATATATATATATATATATATATATATATATATATATATATATATCAAAATATTGTGATGGAATTAATCATTATTTTAATAAATATTTTAAGTAAATTAATCAAATTGTAATAAGAATTAGGCTTGAAAGTAAAAGTAAACGTGAAATTTAAATAAATAAATTAAGGAATTTAGTTGCTATTGAAGATCTAAACTGTATATATTCAAGGTCAAATTCACATATCAGATATTGATCTTTGGATGCATAATTGAATCAAAAATTGATAGATAATGACCTTGTTGTACCTATGTCAAAAAAGTAATGGCCTTTACAAATATTATATGGGAACTTCCAAAATGAAGGTTATGCACTCTTTATGTTATTTTTTTAGGTGGATTGATTCAAGAAAGACAAATCAAGATTGATGTAACATATTAAAGTTATTGATGTAATTAAGATATTCAGAGATTTTTCTACAATATACTGATGTGAATTCTCTTTTAATATTTTTAGGTAAATCTAATCTTATCTTATTTGAATTTAAAAAATAAAATAATATCATTAAATAAATTAAAAAAGTACTGCTTTATAAATTTCTTATTATATTAAAGACTTTTTCACCCTTAAAGAATATATCATAGCTAATAAATGAGGATTGCCTTTACACCACTTTATGAAGGCTTTTTAATCACTAATATTAATCACCTAGATCGTACCAAAGTCTAAAATAACTTTTCATTTTATTCCAAATGCACATGGAGTAGTCAATATTCTACATTTTCATGATGTGTTGCTTGGCTCTTTAATGGCCATCTCTGGAGGGGAGCCTTAGATATATTAATGTATTTAAAAATTAAGTAAACGAGGTATGACTTGAGCATCTCAAGGCTACCAATATCAACTTTGTCACCTTTACAAAGCTAACATAAAATAAATCAACAAGATTTTAGCATTATATATATCTTATAAAAGTTGACCTTTTGAAAGGGAATAGCTGGGCCACTAAATAAAAATAGAGACCGTTTAGGTACATGTCCTATTAGTTTGATCAACAGATATAAAATTTATTATTATTGGTAGAGTGATTTGACAAAGAAATACCTATAAAGTCCTCCATTGTTTTTAAAGAGAATACCAAGGTACCATGAACATTACACATTTGTGATATATTTGCATAATTTGGATACAAACACTTATATTTTAAATTTTTAAAAAGGCAATAGAGATGTTAGATTGAGTAAATTTTATTTTTGAAGTATTTAATAGAAAATGTTATATTTAGTAAGTGGAGAAAATACAATTTGGGTGTAATGATAATTTATGATACATTAAATCATATTTAAAATAAAATTTAAATTTAAATAAGTGTATTGAATAATAGACAATTAAAAATGAAGTTTCAAAAAGAGTAGCGTGTTTATTGGATTTTTGGTGTGATTATTATATCTTTAATTTTGTTTGCTAGTTGATGATGATGAAGCATTGTAGTTCTACATGATAGAATATAATATCTAGTTCAAGAACTAAGACCATAATATTTTGATAGAGATGTTCATTTCTTTTTATTATTGAAGATAGGATCACACCCTAATAAGCATATAATTGTTAGGAATCTTAGGGAAAATCATAATCCTAGTATTTTGTTGTTTTTGGTTAAGGATAGAATTTGGAAGAATTCTTTAGGCGTTGAAATTAGTATTGCTGGAATTTGAACAGGAATTGTAACTTTGTAGAATCCTTAGGTGATTGAGGGGGAGGTGCTAATGAAAATAATAGCCATATGACACTTTTGTTAAAAAAGAAAGATGCCAAAAAAATGATATCTAGTATCCATGCTCCAAATTCTCATCAAGGGGGAAGAAATCTTTGGTTGAACTTTTAGGAATTATTGTAGGGAGTGGAATTGGATGGAGGTAGGGGGTTTTAATACCCCCTTTCTCCTTTAGAAAAGAGGGGGACGGGGTGGGGGTGGGGGGATTCTCTAGATTTGTCAAGTAATACAAATGACCTTGTATATTTCATGATAAAGAATGACCTAATAGATAGAGGGTCCATTGGACCAATAGATGAATGCTTGATGACAAGCATATACAAGTCAAATAAAATAGATTTCTCTTATTTGTTGGTGTGTGTGAGAAAATATGTGAATTAGAATAATATAAAACACACAACAAATACTATAAAACACACAACAAATACAATGTATTATATTAAGGAAATCTAAATTAACAACACAATTTGATAAAACGATTCCTTAAAGGCATTCCATCTTCCTCTATTCCTAAGGATCTTGTATTAGTGCTCTTAGATTTTAAGGGTGCATTGAATTATTGGGATGACACCTAAGAAATAAGAAGCCATTAATTCTAGAATGTAGAAACTATGCCTACACCTACATGATTTGATGGATTTGCTGGATGATGAACTAAATGATATGTTGAATGGTAAGCTATTTTATACAAAATGCTATGAAAGGATGCAATGGTAAAGTACTAAGCTAATGGAGATGCTATGATGATAATGGAGATTATAAGGATTCTAAATGCTATAAATAAACTAAGATACATCTAATAAAGAAGCCATGATTCTAATTTACTTGCTAAATTATTCTAAATGCTAAACTAGAATGCAAGCTAAACTCTCAAATGCTAAGATGATTTTTCAGAGTAATTGTATGCAATGCTCTCTATATACCAAAAGCTGTAAATGAGCCTCTATTTATAGATTTCAACAAGGCATCAAGTGAATTGGCAACAATGGACGATTAGGATTCAATCTAGAAAGATCGACGGTGAGAAACGAGGAGGTTAGAGAGAAATAAGGAAGTTGTCCCCTTTAATAGAACAAGCTTGCCAAGTGTAGAAAAGAAT
>VDFB02309435.1:0-10807 GCA_007258455.2 Sequoia sempervirens
TCGATACCCTCTATAACACCATGTTACAACTTATAAAACAGAACATGATCTCCTTACCTACTATAATGACTCCTGATCCTAATAAGCCTTTACCTCCAATTTTTAGATAAAAATCCTATTATCATTACCACCGAAAAAATGGATATGATATGAAATATTGTAAGCATCTTAAACATCTTATGCAAGACCTCATTGATTCTAGTTGACTTCAAATCGAAGGTGTTAATGATCAAGGAAATAAGTCTATTTCCCATCCCAACCAAAACTTGCAAATATTTACCAACCCCATGCCAAATCATAATATTTTATTTGTCAAAGCTAGTGAAACTAAGAAGAATGATGCGATGAATGTTGACACGAATGATGAAAACATGGATACGATTGAACAAGGTCTTATAAATACTAGTAAATAAGGTCTTATTTCCATGATCTAGTTGTGTTGATTGAAACACATCATCGTAAGGGCCAAACTGAAATGCCTCTTAACATTGCTTTCTTCTGACAAGATGTACTTAAACATGCACCTGATGGTCCTCTTTACATAGTTGACTGAATCTATGACAAGCCCACTAATGGGATATTAATTGATCTCATCTATGGAGAGAATGTGATCACTGAAGAACTCTTACTTGTGCATGAACTCTATCAAGAAATATATGATAAACCGAAAGCATGGATAAAAATGCATAATGGTTTTCCTTGCCCTACAATGGGATCGATCACCCTTTCTCTAAAAGTAGGACCGAAATAAGTATATGTCTCATTCTCCATCATCCTAACGTCAGATCAATTATGTGTGAAGCTTGGTTATCCATGGCTATGCTCCATGGAAGTTGTCCCATCAGTCGTGCATAAATGCTTAAAGTTTCTCGTTGACAATGAGATCTTTTATATGTGTCATACTGGCTTTAATCTTATGTCCTCCCATGGGAATTTCTCATTAGATTTTTTTTTTTTTGAGCCTATGGAACCTATTAAACCATACATGAAGACTTCTTCAAATCCTATCAAAATTTTAAGGTGAAATGCATAGCAGAACTATCCCTTCAAAACATGCCTCAACCTGTGATTGAGCCTCCTATCCTTGATGAAACCAAGCTTGAACCAAAAGACCTTCCAACTAACCAAGACCAACCTAAGATAGACCCTTTTCATATCTCCTACAAATGACCAAGAGACAACCAAAAAAATCCAATCATACCTCCTAAAATAAAACAATTTTACAAAGCTAAAGAGAAAGTGGTTGAACAACCTCCAATGGTTCCTTTCGTTCCTCCTCTAAAAGAAGAAAATAAACCTATGGTTGATAAACCTACTCCTACACAAATACAACTTGAAAAACATACCAAAAGAAATATAAATGCTAGAGAGCATAGGTGTAGATGTCGTGCTATTACTCATATGTTAAAAAATCAAGAAGACAAGAACAACAAAGAAAATCAACATCCAAACTTAACTGCAGCAATACAGGGAGTATCCCTCTTTTCCACAACAAAAAGATCCTATATCGCAACCACAACAAGGACTAGCACCTTCTTTGGACATTATCATTTAACCTCCCATCATGATTAACTTGGATGATGATGATGAGATTATTGAAATTGATGAAGAAGTGCATAAGGAATTGAATACATTATTTTTCTCTTCTATGAGCTTAACTGACAATTATCCCAAGAAAAGTGTTGAACTTGGTGATACCCCTAGTTCGATACTTGTTTTTATCCCTTTGGCTAGTTTTTCGCCTTCCATATATGATGAACAAGATTGGGATTTGGATGACCTACAAATAGGTTGTCTTGCATGTGACTTGCTACTCTTTTCTTTATTTTCTTTTTCATATGTCTTTTATGTGATTGTATGTGCATAATGTGATCTCCTATAATATTTTTTTTAATGTATCTCTCTCTTTGTGCATTCCTCTATATGTACCTACATTATTCTCTATGTCATAAAAACTTTACCTTTTCATGTGTTTTGTGTTTTCCTTTTGGGGATGACACAAGATGTCGAGACATTTAGGTATCTTCTATGTTGACCTGAAATCTTTTCTTTCTTTTTTCTCTCTTTGTGTCATTCTTCCTATTACATGAGTATTTGGGGGAATGATGATGTTTCTAAGCTCTATAACAACATTATAGAAAAGACATACTGACCCTAAATCTATGGATCCCTTATGCGATTTTGGGATTTCATTTTGGGGACAACCCCTTTTCATGACATAACTTCATTTGGAAACATATGAATTGGCATAGGGCTTTCCAAATAAGCTCTCATGTCCTATTTATCATTTATCATTTGCTACTTTAAAGTAATTTCTCACAACATGGTGTTTAGCAATTTCTTTAAAGTGGGGGCATGTACCTTAGTATCATTATTTTTCATGTTTCATTGTTTAGTCTTCTTACTTCATGTGATGTGTCTTTTGCTTTGTGGTGAAATTGGGTGTGATGTCCTTCAAGAGCGTGATCTCTCTTAGCATATTATATTCCTCTTAGTGGCTTAATACAACACACTGCATCTCCTATGTTGGGAATCTTGTATTCTTTGATTGGTCCTCTCTTGGAGACATTAGGCATGATGTTCCCTAAGTTGAGACCATACATGAACTAAGAAAAACCCATTTTAACATACCTTACACTATTTCGTATTTACAATAACTATTATATGGCCACCATGCATAACACACTTTTCTCACCTATGGAGCCATCCTATTTATTCATGAGTGATAGCATACAAAGTTTTTCTTTCATCATGAATTGTGTTGTTTGTGTTGTGTGATTCCTTATCAAAGTTATTAGGAGGTATAGATTTCATATGGTTAGCGTATGGGATCCAAACTTAGGTGTGACTTTCCCATAGCCACTTGCTTGTGTGTGAGCACATACCGGCCACGTGCATATGTGTCTCACCTCTCTAGGGGTTCACATAGTGGATAGCCTGAGGTTCCACTAGCCCTTATGAGCGTGTTTTTAGTTTCCATAGTGTACATTTTGTTCTACGTGTAAACGTTCTTGGACAAACAACTTAGATCTAATCCACATCACATTGGACAAATGGTTGAGGCTTGATCCACTTTTGTTTTTATTTTTTTCTTTCTCTTTGTCTTTGACAGTGTATACTTGTACCTTGTCATTGTTTCATATATCATTCACATGTGTGTTCTTTTGTGCCTATGTTGGTTTGTATGGGATCTTGATCTTGGAGGCTTGTGCAACGGTCTTGATAGTTGCCATCCTATCTTGTTAGCATTGGTACACTTGGACCCCTCTTGATGCGAATTTGTCTACTTTAGTGTAAGTTTGAAGCAAGTTCCTCCTCTCACTAAAGTGGGGGCTAAATGTAGTGTAGAAAATAGTATCCCTTTTACACACTTAATTTGGAGTAATTAATATTAAACTGAGCCTAATGTTTCCTATATCTAGTAATATAATATATTTTATACATTCACATTAAGTCTAGGTCCCTTGTAAACTAAATGGACCTAATTGTGCCTAATTTAGGGTGTTGTAAAGTGTATCTTTACATTTTAACAATAATATAAGACTTTATTAATTAATTAGGCTTCTTTATGCTTTAATTGGACTTATTTTGCATCTACAAGCCTTATTTAATGCATTTTTCTGAGGATAATCCTAACACTTATCAAATAACTAATCATAATTCATGTATTTTTGGATTATGTGCACCAGATTTAGTGATCTGGGACTCATATGCAACCTTTGGCGTATGAGTCCCACCTAGGTTTCAGGGACTGATCTTGAATATTGCATTAAACTTAATATTTCTTGAATTTTTTGTCCCAAGCCTAGACCATTGGGATTCATACACCCTAACTGGAATATGAGTCTCGCTTAGCTTGGACCTATTTTAAACTCAAATTCTTGGTGGGAATTTATTCTTCTAGATCTAATATCGGCTTGTAGTGTTGTAATTTTGGGAAATTTGGCATAAACAAGTATAAATACAAGGTTATTTCACATAATTTCACCTAAGCAATCATAATATCAAGCTATCAAGTTTACAAGCCACCTAAGCCTTCAAGTTTTCAAGAATTATAGAAAATTTATAATCAAGATAGTTTACAAGAGCATTCAAGAGCTGATTATCAAGCATTTGGAGTATTAGTCAAGATTCAAGCATCATGTCAAAGTCATCATGCATCATGTGTGTTTTTGAGCTAACATTTATGATGTAGGTTTTCATGATTCAAGTAAGCATTTAAGTCAAGATTCATATCCTTCAATCAAGAGTCAAGATCCACATTCATGCTATAAATTTCATACAAGATTGCAGCCTCTTATTCAAGGGTTTGGTGAGTTGCGACATTACATTATGTTCATTCATCATTCCTTCATTCTATTTCATTTCATTTTAAGGTTTGATTACCAAAATTGGGTTTGACCATGGAAAACCCCTATCCACTAATAAATTAACATTTTTCTCTCTCTACATATGTGATTGCAGATCTAGGTGTTTTGAGCTTGAAGATACTTTGAAGACTAAGTTGCAAGATTGGAGAAAATTGTCATAGTTGTCACAAAGTTGTCATCTTCATGGAAATTCACCTATAGACCATAATTCAAGCTTTCAAACTCGAAGATCAGACATGAGAGAAGCTACAAAAGATTACTAGAGGATGCCAGAGTTTTAGAAAAACCCTAATAGTGGGACTAAATTTCCACCTTGGGCATATGAGTCCCACTATACCATTTTTTAGACACTTTTGTAGATCCTAGTTTACCAGTTGCAGATTCTAGATTAAGCCCGAAAACCTAAACTAGAAGTAAATCACCCATTCTGGTATATTAGTCCCAGTTCACATCAATAGTCATAATTTTGAGATCACAGACCCTTTTTTCAGTATCTTGAATTTTCTAGGTGCACCTCTATTCATTCTCAGTTTTTTATTCTGATTTTGAGTTTCATTTCCTAGGTTACATAGGTAGACTTGCATATTGCTTTCATTTCCTTATTTCTAAGCATTTTCTTAGTGGTGAACCCCCTTTATTAATCACACCCCTAGGAGACCTTATAGCAGATCTATTTTTCTAATTCAATCACTAGGTTGAGATCTCTAGGGTTTCCTTGAATGAACTAAAAATGAAATATGATAGGAGGAGGACACATTCCTCCCTTTGGTGTTTCATCTCCTAAAAGGTGGAGCACCCTATTTCCTTGTGTTCATATATATATGGATATATACATATATACATTTATCATCTTGACATGGAATATCTTCTCTAGTGCATCATTTGTTTTCTATTTTGTAAATAAATATTAGTATTTTTTTTTAAAAATAATCGACCTTATATTTTTTGTTGCTCTACTTTGACTAAAAAATTATAAACCATAATTAACTATTAAAAATATGTTTTTTGAAAACAACACTTATAGATAATAAAAAAATAGTACTTTTATAAAAATGTTATTTGGATCTAAGTAGAAATTATCGAAATATCAAGTTTTTCAAAAAAAAAATTGCTAGTGTACCCCAAAATGATGCTAAATATGTGTTTAGTGCATTTTTTTTGGTGGAAAAGTTGTGATCTAATCCAACTAAATCATATGTTTGATAAAAAATTAAATTAAATTAAAAATGATTAAATTCACTTGTACTAATTATTTGGCATTAAGTTGGATGAATATTTGAAATTTTACCCATAATAATTTTCTAGTATGGTCACATCACTATCTACATTGATCTTAACCCACTTTTGAGTCATTTTATTTTTTAATCTATTTTTCCAAGTCTCAATTTTTGTTCCATATATGTGTATTTTCAATGCTAGATCCATGTTTGTTAAAATTATGTCCAAATACAACTTTCCCATACACTTTAAATGTCCCTATTTGATCTAGTTAATTACACAATCTTATAAAATGATTTTTTTTTTTTTATATTACCCTTATGTGGTGCTTGTTTGGGATCATTTTCCCCTCCTATCGACATGTTTCCATATTAGAGGATAAAATAAGCCAATTTTTTCCATACATATAAGTCATTCAATTACGATATTTTTATAAAATGAAACATTCAAAATTATCTTAGCAAATTTTTTAACATACAATATTATTAATATTTAATTATATTAATTTTGTAATAAATGTGAGTCCATTATATAAAAATTAGATCTATTTGTGATCCTAGGAGAAAAACAAATAAGTATAAAAAAAATCAAAGATTTTCTCTCCATTTTATATCATTGTTCTTGTTTCAAAAAACTAATTTCGATAAACAAGAAAATATATGTATTATAATAAATGTATGTTAGTATGAATGAAAATATCAAGAATGTTTTAAATATTCAAGAAAACATTATTAATAAGTAATTGCATATTGGAAATTATAGAAAATGCTTTGATTACAAGAAATATTTGTAGGATATTTTATAGTAATTTTTATACATTGTAATGAAATCTAACTTGGTACAAAAAAAATAAGAAAAAATAAAAAAATTACCAAAAAATATTCAAGTCGATAAAAACGTATTTTTTGAAATCAAATGAGAAATAAATTGAATCTCATAATTTACATTATATTTTTATTTTTGGTAGTTTGTTTATAATAATCAATATATTATGATAAATATAGTAAACACTAACTTTAGTGGCTCAATAACACTAAAAAGGGTAAAACACTATTGTCTTTTCATCCTTGACTTAAGTAATTCTTTAGTTTATTAATTAGTATGTACCTACATTTTTATTTGGCATTTCATGGAAGATGTGTATAGACATGGCCTCAAGTTTTTATTTATGTTTTCTCTTCATGTCTAAGATTAGATATTTCATTGTATTAATCATCAAACTATTAAATTATTGTTATTGAATGGAAGGTTTTCTTGTTTCTTGGTTATTTCTCATTTTTTAGTTTTTTCTACTTGTATGTGGATAAATCTATTAGACGAAGACCATTGAGAAATTTTGGAAGAATGAACCTATGAGATCATAGAAATAAGTTATTTGTGTTTTCTCTTTATTGACTATTTTACATCTTTTATTGCTATTGAAAAAAGAAAATTTGAATAGTTTCGATCTAAGAAAATTACATGTTCCAATTTGGGTGGCTATGATTCCTTTTCCCTTCATTAACCTTGAATTCTCAAATGCCTTCATGACTATTATTCAAAATTGTAACATATTTTTATATTTAAAAAAATTGTTTAAATTAGTTAAGTCTAGCATGGTTAATAGGCATGCTAGTTATTTGGGATATATCATTGATAGCGACCATGAATATATTTTGAACTATTATATATTAGGCACAAATATATTAAAATATATGTATATATTTGTTTGAAATGAATGAAATATAATTTAATAAAAATTAGAGAGTAAATTATAAAATATATTTCTCTATTTTTAAATTATATAATTGGATTCTATCTTAAATCACAATTGAAATAAAATTCAATAACATCCATATAATATAATAATATTAAAAACTTAAGAATATTAAATAGAAATTTACATTAAATAATTATCACCTTTCTAGCCTCAAATACATTACATAGAAACTATAATAAACTATATATTGAAACTAAAATATAGACATCTAGAACAAGGTGAAGAACAACACTATGATTAAACACAAAGCCTTCATGTACCATGTCATATACAAATAATAGTAATAGGGAATATCTTACCCAACACACAACAAGAAGAACCTATTTAACACAACTTTCTAGATGAGCCATCTTCTATCATTTGATACAAAATTTATTTATCTATTACACCTAAAAGTGTAGAGTATAATCATAAAGAGTCTACAAATAAATATATTACATTTTGATGGGTTCAATAAGGATTTTTTCGACATGATTCTTCATATCTTGATTAGAAATGCTAAATCCATCTCTCTCTTTGTAGAAAACTTGGAAACACCTTGACATGTCATGGGCAAAATCCTTGATACAAGTTGGAACCTTATCATCCTTCAAATACTCCAAGTTTAATTCTTTTAGATGTTCATCTAACATAAAATTGAGATACTTCAATGCATCCTCCTCAGTAGAATTTGGATGATCTCTCATATAGCATGTTATGGATGAAGCGACTTCTCCATGATTTGATTCAGCCTTAAAAAAAAAAATTAGAATTTAGTAAAATTGTACAATTAATTTTTTATAAAAGAAAATTCCTTACATGATTTTTCTATACCTAAAATATTGTATTTTGATTGATATATTATTGCATACCTTGAATGTTCTAGTGTCTCCTCTTAATCTAAGGGTCAATGCCAAAAGATCATTGAACCTTGATGGATAATCAATTTTTTGAACGTCATTTTCTGGAAGAACATCTAATGTTAATAGTGCTTGCAATGTAGCTGTACGAGAAGCTGAACTCTCTTTTGCATTTTCTAAATATGTATTTAAATTTGGTATGTGTCCACTCACTATCCACTTAGCTTCTTGCATCATAGAATGTAAATAGTCATCCCACTGCATGAACACAACAATTTTATTCAAATACAATCATAAGAGTTTATTATATTAATTTTATTTTATATACATGTCTAAAACTAACACCATTTTAAAAATAATAATATTGAGATCAATACTATGCACTTTCAGAAATGGCCTTTTAAAAATTTCATAGATACATGGCTCACTCTACTATAAAGAAATTAAATATCCTAGGTATTTTTACAATGAAAGCTAAATTTTACAGTTGATAAGAAAAAACATGTACCTAATAGTTTATAACTCATGTACTATAAATTTCTACATATATATATATGATAATTACTATCAAAAAATATATAATAGATTCTAATAAATTTGGGTGATTAGGGTTCAAAATATTATAAATAATAGTACAGGAAAATAATCTTATATGTAAAATATTATAATTAATAATATGTGTCTATCTCAAATAATTGAAATTTTAATTATGAAATAATGTTATATTAAAATAATTAAAATCATATTAAATATAGGAAAGCTAGAAATGTACAAATTACTTTAAATAATGAAAGATACGTGTGTGTGTTATATTAAAATAATTAAAATCATATTAAATATAGGAAAGCTAGACATGTACAAATTACTTTAAATAACGAAACATACATGTGTGTGTACATATATATGTAACTTTCTCTATAAAAAATTTTAAAATATAAATTTCAATACTTAACATTAAGATAGCGAGTAATCTCATTTTTACATTTAATTTGAATAAGAAATATGGATTGGAATAAACAAAATAGACATAAAAGGATAGATTTAAAAATGAAATGGAGAATGGAAATATAATTTGGAACAAAAATATGATCTAATTATTTTTAAAATAATTTTTACTACATCAAATTCAATAATAGTTGATATTTATTAAATATAAAATTATATATATGATACATTCAAAGGATTTATTCTAACTTTATCAACTAAAGAAAAAAGAAAATTTCAAAGTAACATGCAATTATATCTAAAGAAATGTTAGAAGAAATTAATTATGAGAGCCATCTAATAATATATTGTATTATGTATTGTTAGTTATTATGTCTTATGTATTGTTAGTTATTATAATATTAAAATCTATAGATTATATAATTATTTGATTTAAAGAATACTTATTCATACAGCTTTTCGGGCATGGTGGAGAGTGTCTCGTTCTTGAATCTTCTCTCCCTCTCGTACACTTTCATTAATTGCATCATAAAGTGCATAGTATGCAATTTTCATATATTCTGGAAGGTAATTTACTGGAGGGGAGTCCCACCTAAACCACATTTCAATATTATGTATTAATATTATATCATAAAAAAATAATATTTACAATTAAGATTTCATAAAGGAATACTCACCTCTTAACAGCCTTTGTGAAAAGTTCAAGTTCATCAAGAGTTCCATAGGTATCATAGATATCATCAATACATGTTGCAAGAGTAGAAAATTTGCACAAGGCAATTCTAAAAGCTGAATGTTTAGGTTCTACAGTAATTGCACATCCTAAAAAGATATATTCGATATGTCTATGACGACAAAAGTCCAATTTACATAACCCTGAATCCTTCCACCATCTAAACATGACAAACACAATTAAATTTCTAAAATAAAATATATAAAAACTATTACACTAATTCAATTTTATACATATAAATTATCAAAATATAAAACAAAAAATCAAATACTAATATTTCATAAAATTAGAAAAAATTGTTAATCTAGAAATTAAAACTCATTTAAATTCAAATGCTCAAGCAAGATGAAAGATTAAGAGAACCTTTGACTAAGAAATGATCAAAAAATAAATTTTAAACAAACATCAAATATCTTTCAATCAACTCACCTAGAGATCATTTGAAGCTCAGGTCGATACAGTGATTGCATAATATTAAAATCCAATTTAGCTAGATATAAAATCTTTTTATTATTCATGTTCCTGAAAATCAGTCATTAGAGAAAAAAGTTTCTAAGAACTTTCTCTTTAAAATTTTTGTAAAAAGATAAGCATCATTATGAGTTAACAGTATAGCATTTACTTGAGCCATGAACCATTTTCTCCATAAATATTGATATAATTCCTTGCTTCCAATCTAGGCAAATTTGTGCGCCAACCATACTCTAAATTATATGTTATCTGTGCATGCCATTTTTTATTAGAATTTAAATAAAACTAATATAGATATGCATTACCTTTATTAGATTTCCTATCATCTAATACAATAACAGGAAATATAGCTTATATTTTTATGTACACATATTATTACTACCTCTTGTAGAAGATTGGCACCGAAACTGTGAGTCTTTTGCAAGATTTGATTTAAATATGTAATAGTGAAGGATTTAGCTTCATCCATTAA
>VDFB02309436.1:0-18845 GCA_007258455.2 Sequoia sempervirens
GAACTTGCAAGTTGTATAATGTTTATTGTCTATGGATTGTGAGTTTAATAAAATAATTGAAGTTGTGCTTGAATTTTGAAGTAGTCATTTAAATTTGAATATAAATAGAAATCTAAATGTGTAGGTTTACAACCATTGTTTTTGCAAACTTTAAATTGGATTTAATTAACAAATGAAATTGTCAAGTTAAGTTAGTGTTGGTTGTGAATTTCACCAATCTAATAAGGCTTGTGAATGTTAACTGCATCAATAGGCATCAATTTTTTGTCTTCATGGCTTGATGGCTAGTAGATCAATCAAATTCATCTACATGGTACATCAATTTAGGAGCATCACGTCACTTCACCAATAGGTAAGACCAATTCATAGAGTACATTGCTTGCTATGATTCAATGATCTTTGGTAGTGGTGAGAAGTACACGGTTGAAGGTAGATGAATTGTGCAAATAACCTCTAAGGGAAAAAGTTATTTTTCTCAATGTGTGTTATGTACTTGGAATGGAGCTCAATCTACTTTCTATAAGTCAGATTATGCGACATAGTCCTAATTTATATGTCATTTTCAATAAACACAAATGTAGTACCATTGACAAGGATACCAAGAAGACTATAGCTTTTAGCATAGAATATCATGGACTGTATAAATTAGTTAAAACTTGACAAGTCAAGGAAATTGAATTAGCAACCAAGAATGTATCTATAATTACTATATTTTGGCATCAATGGTATAGACACCTCAATTTTTCCTATCTCTCTTAGTTGACCCAAGAGAACATGGTAGATGGAATTCCTAACATTCAACAACAAATACAAGGTACAAGTATTTTCTTTTGTTTCTGGATGATTTTAATAAGAAAATTTGGTTATATTTTTTGAAATTAAAAAATGAGGCATTTAATGAATTTTAGAAGTTCAAGGCATTAGTAGAAAAAGAGTCAAGTTGTGCCATAACCATTCCTAAGATCTGATAATGGAGGTAAATTCTATTCCAAAGAATTCAACAACTTTTGTGCTAAATACAACATCAAAAGACAATTTACCACACCCTACACTCAACAACAGAATGGAGTAGCTAAGAGACAAAATCATAGTGTAATGAAGATGTCCCAATGTATGATGGATAACAAGAGTGTTCCCAAGAGATTTTGGATTGAGGTAGTATAATTATATTTTATCTACTCACCAAGTCTCCCACACAAGCAGTGAAGCATAAGACCCCAAATGAAGCATGGTCTGGGAGGAAACCCATAATCATCTTAAGGTTTTTGGTTCCATTGCATATGCCTAGATTCCAAATGAAAAGTGAACCAAATTACATCCTAAGAGTAATAGATTGACGTTTATAGGGTACAATGACAATCATAAGGCCTACAGGTTGATTGATGTTGACATTGACCATTTTACTTTAAGTAGAGATGTGATTTGTGAGGAAGCAGAGCCTTTCCAAACATTTGCAAAGTTCTAGATTATCAAAGATCAACCTATTGTAGCTAAGGATTCAGGTTTCCAGCTTCAAAAAGCTCCACCTAACGGGCAAGGTTTAAAGCATGAGGAAATAGACCTAGCTTTCATTGACGATAAGTTGGATCAACATCTAGATGGCATAGATACAAGAAGCCCAAGTCATGATAACAATATTGATTTGGATGTTTTTGAAGAATGGAGAAGTTTTTCTATATGTTGTCATTGATATCACCATGTTGGCAGCTAGGTCTGGTACCCTAAAACGATGTGCACAACTGGTTTATCTCCTCTGGTGGTGGATCTGGTATTTTTGGTGCACTCTTCAGTATTTTAGTCCGCATTTCTTTGCAATTGACAGTTACTGGTTGCAGTTTTGGGAGATTGTTTATGATTGTTGAAGGCATGCATGATCAGATTATTACGTGCTTTGGTGCTCGTACAGCGTAGTGGAATTATTCTATTGGTTTCCTTTTTTTCTTTGAAATCTATTCCTGGTCGACTTCTTGAGTTACTTGTGATACCGTATGTGGACATCTGTGCGACCTATTTTTGGTCTATGCCAACATGATGTAATGTGTTGAAGGTTTGAATTGTTTTTGGAAATATTTTGTGAATGATTGGAGCCAACAGTTGATATTTTTTCTTGAATAATAAGTGCATCTAATTAGGCCGACCTAATTGATGCTTGCGGTGAAGATCAAGTATATATATATATATTGAACAGTTTTGAAAAAAAGAAGAGACAGATGATTGAGTTGTGAATGCTAAAGTGAAGAAGTGAGAAAAAGTGAAATGTGTTAAGTTTGTATATTGAGCATCACTGGAACTGCATCAACACTTGATAGGTGCATCTTTTCAGTTCATTTTGGTTGTATGGCCTAACTTGTTCTATAATTTTTTTTTGTAGGCAATAAGCCTTCCTGTTGGATAGTGAATCCTTTATGTAGGCAGTGAGCCTTTGTACTTGGATAGTGAGTCTCTTCTAGGTAGTGAGCCCTTGGCAGTGAGCCTCTATATTCAGTTTTATAATCTCTTTATATTGTGAGTTAACCCTCACCGTGGTTTTTCCCTTATTGGGTTTTCCACGTAAAAATCTGGTGTTCATTGTGTTGATTTACTTTCTGTTATTTGTGTTTCATGTTCTTACTTAATAACAGAATAGTGTGGTTGTGGAAGTGATAAGTGTTGAAGTCTTAAGTTTGAATTTTGTGACAACTGATTCACCCCCCCTCTCAGTTGTCCTACGCCTATTTAACAATTGGTATCAGAGCATTGGTTCCTTGGTGAAGAGCTTAATTGCTTAAGGAGGATCCTGAAGGTTTGTTAAATGGATGATAAAGCAGAGCTTCAGACTGCTCTTGAGGATCTTGATAAAGTGGAAAGAGAAAATAGAGATCTGAAAGAAAATCTGGATGATGCAAATGAATGTGTCTGGAAACTGAAAGAACAATTGAAGAAATTCAAGGAAAGACACAGAGAAGTGAGTGAACAGTTGAAACAAGAGATAATTGGACTGAAGGTGGCAGTAGAAGAGAAGAAGAGGATTGAAGAATGTCTAAATACAATTGTGCAAAACAAGTTTGATGAATGCTCTAGACTTGAACATGAGATAGTAAACTTAAGAGTGGAACTAGAGAAGGCAAAACTCTGTGAGAATAATTTCAAATCTAGCTCTGGTAAACTTGAAGAATTACTTGCAGGATAGAAACCAAGTAAAGACAAAGGTGGTTTGGGAATTGATACCGGTGAAAGTTCTAAAGATGTGAAGAATACAATGAACACTTAGAAGAGTCAAGACAAAGGAAAGCATAGAATAAATTCAAGGAATTTTGCAAGGAGACCGCCTGTGAGACAACCTAATGCACAAAGGTATCCCTCTTTCAATGGTGTTTGTTTTTCTTGTAACAAATATGGTCATAGAGTAGCAGAATGCAAGAGTAGGAAGAACCAGTTTTCTGGTCCCTTCACTAGACAATGTTTTGAATGTAGGAAGATTGGACATAAGGCTACAGAATGCAGATCTCAGGTGAGAATGACTAGTCAGGTCATAAGGAATAGGTTTAATGAAGGCAGAATGAATCAACTCTTAAATGGCTACTGCTATACCTGTAATAAATTTGGACACTGAGCAAATCAATGTAGATCAAGGAATAATGGAGGACAAGCTAATTGGAAAAGTGTTGTTTGCTATAACTGCAACAAACCTAGACATGTCTCAAAAGTTTGTAGAAGTAAGAAGGGAAAGAAGTCTGATCTGGAAGAGAAGAGTGAACAGGTAAAGAAGATCGACAAAGAAGAAATGAAGCAAGAGATGAATAAGATATGGAAGAAGAAAGAAGAAAAGCTTGAAGCTACTGATATGTTTGTATCCTCATTCGGTACAGATGACTCATTAAGAAATTAGACCTAGCATGGTCTTAGGGGGAGCATTATCAGAAAATTATAAAAACCCCCTGGAAGAATTGGGTGTCAGAGGCTAGCACGAGGTTGAAATGTGAAGAATGAATATATTCAGAGGCCTTGAAAAAAGAACTGGAAGAAAGTATGTTGTCATGATGATTTACGGACCAAATTAGGCTTTCTGTGTTAAGAAGAATGTTTTTAGCAGCTTTTTGATCTCTATGCATTTAATGTGTTTTAGGGTAAATTCGATAATGTATAAGTTAAAATTTGTGAGTCTTCTTGGTTAATTGAGCATTTGAAGAACTTGAATGGTGCCCTGGAGTGATCTTGAAGCGAGCTTGAAGCAATTCTGAAGGGAATTTGAAGAGATTGTCTTAGGTAATCTGGAAACATTTCTCAGTTTCCAAAAAGGGGAAGAAGAAAATCGAAGAGGCTTCGATTAAAAATTCAAGAACGCATAGCAATGGATAGAGGATCGAGTGGTGTTATCCCTCTGAAGCTGAAAGGGGTTGAATTAGAAGAATATGATCATAGAAAGATGAAAGGAATAGAACTAGGGTTGAGCGAAAACGAATTACAAAACATAAAAACCCTAGGTATGGATTTGTGGAGAGAATTTCCATGGTTTACTGATAAAGAGTTTATTTTGTTCCTGTTGAATTGTTTCAAGAACGACAGTATTGTATTGGACAAACCCTACTTAATCTCGAAGGAAGCAATCAAAGCGATTACTAATTTATGCAGTATTGGAGAACTCCTTGGAAAGAAAACTATGAAGTACAAAGATGTGGAGGAACTGACTGGCATTAGTAAAGACCCTCGAGTACTATTGACAGATACACTTGCGGATTCGGCTATTAGGTATGTTGCGTACAATATTTCTTACAAAATTTATTTCAAAAATCGCGAAAGCTCGACTTTAGCTATTGTCGTACACATTGCTCACATGATGGTTAAGGAGAACAGGCAATTTGATTTGTGTAGCTTGTTACTTGAAAATGCTCGAATGTTGTTGGTTGAGGGTTATCCCTTTCGTTTCAGATCTTTGCTGGTGTGCTTGGTGTTTTACTTTTTGAGTTCCCTACCAAGAAAGGATAATGTTGTGTGGGAATCCAATATTCGTATTGGAAAGCAAGTCTATAGATATCTAGAGTCATTGGCATATAATATAAGTATGTGTAGATCATATTTCTCATCCCTGAAAACAAATCTTTGCTCTGGTATATCTGCATTGACTCAGTTTGAAGTGGGCTCTTCCTCCAGTAAAAGAGAATTGGAGGTTGTCATTAGTGATTCCCCTCCATAATCGAAGAAGATAAAAGTTATAACTGAAGATATCATTGACATTTCAGAAGAAAAGGAGAAAGAATTTTTGACTAGATCTGAATCCTCTTATCCTAATGACATCCAGTCAATGATGGTTAAGGGAAAGATGAAGAAAATTGGTGAATTATGGAATGCAACCTCTCCTATTGACAAACTAAAGATTGATGATGCTTTGGTAGAATATCTACTTCAGAAAGGTATTGAAGTATCAGTTGTCCCTGATTCCTTGCCGGAAAATCTAGTTGAGATTGTTGAAGAAAGAATGTTGCTTGAAGGTCCGGAAGGATGCAAGTTGGAAACCTTGGTTGAAAGGAGATGTGGTAACGCTAAGCAAAGATTATCTGAACTAATCATGGAAACAAAAAAGTGCATTAAAGAAATATCAGATTTACAAATATTGTCTCTGGTGGCCTGCAGTAGTAGATAATTTCATAAGAAAAATTGAAGCGATTGAATTTGAAGTGAACAACATTGGAAAGAATTTTGATATCTTTGAAGTTAAAGAAGGGAAGCAAAGACTAATATTTGGTGAATTACAAGTTGAACTGATCATTGTACGAAGACAAAGAGATGATGTGGTGAAGACCTTCTGGCTCCTTAAGGAGATTGTTGAGGTTCGGTTAGACCATCTTTCTGGAATACTTACCGATGCAGAAGATGTTGAAAAACAGTGCTCCTCTACAAATTGGTCATCTTCTTTCACTCCGTTGGCTTTATTAGAAAGTTTGTGCACAAGAATGGACTCAGTTGTATTCAATTGGAAGAAGTTTTATCCAACTCTCAAAGAGAGGTACAAGAAGGTATTTCAGGTGAAGAACATCATCTTCACTTAAATTTTGAATGTTTGAAGAGTTTTGGATGGTTGAAAGTTTTTGACGAGTTGAAATTCTTTTTCAAATTTTGATGTCACCATGTTTAAACCTTTTTTTTGTCACCCTTTGCCATTGATGTCAAAGGGGGAGAGAGTTAGAATATAAAGTTATGGGGAGAGATTTGAAATGATGGGAGAGATTAAGGAGAAATTTTTTACATGTTGCCATCAATGACAAAGGGGGAGACTGTTGGAAGAATGGACAAGTTTGTATATATGTTGTCAGTGATGTCATCATGTTGGTAGCTTGGTCTGGTACCCTAAAACGGTGTGCACAACTAGTTTATCTCCTCTGGTGGTGGATCCAATACTTTTAGTGCTCTTTGGTATTTTAGTCCGCATTTCTCCACAGTTGATAGTTACTGGTTGCAGTTTTGGGAGATTGTTTATGATTGTTGAAGGCATGCATGATCAGATTATTATGTGCTCTGGTGCTCGTACAACGTAGTGGTATTACTCTGTTGGTTGCCTTTTTTGCTTTGAAGTCTATTCCTGGCCGACGACTTGAGTTAATTGTGATACGGTATGTGGACATATGTGCAACCTATTTTTGGTTTATGCCAACATGATGTAACGTGCTAAAGATTTGAATTGTTTATGGAAATATTTTGTGAATGATTGGAGCCGACAATTGATATTTTTCGTGAATAAGAAGTGCATCTAATTAGGCCAACCTAATTGATGCTTGCGGTGAAGATCAGGTTATATATATTGAACAGTTTTGAAGAAAAGAAGAGGCAAATGATTGAGTTGTGAATGCTAAAGTGAAGAAGTGCGAAAAAAGATGAAATGTGTTAAGTTTGTATATTGAGCATCACCAGAACTGCATCGACACTTGATAGGTGCATCTTTTCAGTTCATTCTGGTTGTATGGCTTAACTTGTTTTGTAAATTTTTCTGTAGGCAGTGAGCCTTCCTGTTGGATAGTGAGTCCTTTCTGTAGGCAGTGAGCCTTTGTACTTGGACAATGAGTCCTCTTCTAGGCAGTGAGCCTTCATGTTGGACAGTGAGTCCTTTCTGTAGGCAATGAGCCTTTGTACTTGGACAGTGAGTCCTCTTCTAGGCAGTGAGCCCTTGGCAGTGAGCCTCTGTATTCAATTTTATAATCTCTTTATATTGTGAGTTAACCCTCACCATAGTTTTTCCCTTATTGGGTTTTCCACATAAAAATTTGGCGTTCATTGTGTTGATTTACCTTTTGTTATTTGTATTTCATGTTCTTAATAACATAATAGTGTGGTTGTGAAAGTGAAAGTGTTGAAGTCTTAAGTTTGAATTTTGTGACAACAGATTCACCACCCCCCCACCCATGTCTCAGTTGTCCTACACCTGTTTAATAGTATGTAGAGTCTTCTAAGAGGAGACCAAAGTGGTGGGCAAGCACCACTGGAGATGTTTGAGTACACAAAATAATTGAGGGTAGATCATCGAGAGGCAAGAGCAAGACAACCATAGTCAACTATGCTCATAGCCAATATTTAGGGAGTGTATGAGCCACAAGTGCTTGTTGAGGCAAAAAAAACCCTGAATGGGAAAAGGCAATAGAAACCAAACATGAGTCCTATGAAGAAAGAGATGGGGTTTTTTAGATCTTCCACCAAGGAAGAAACCCATTAGCTACAAATGTGTGTATAAGGTCAAGTACAAAGCAAATGGTACAAGTGACAAGTACAAAGCTAGGTTGGTCGCTAAAAGGTTCTCACAAAGAGAGGGCATTGACTACAAGGAGACCTTTGATCCTACAACAAAGATAACACCATCTAATGGGTTCTAGACATGGCAGCTTAATTTGTCTTGTGGTCCATCAAATGGACATAAAAGGTGCCTTCCTCAATGGAGATTTGGAGGAAGACGTGTACATGACTCAACCTTAAGGTTTTGAGATTACAAGAAGCATCTTGTATGCATATTGAAAAAAGCTCTATATGGCTTGAAACAAGCACCCAAGGCATGATACATCAAAATTAACATGTATTTGGTTGAACAAGGATTTCAACAAAATCCTTCAAATGCTAATTTGTACGTCAAAAGTATGGGTAATAATCTCGTTCTTCTCATCATGAATGTCAACAATATCATTATTACAAATAGTGAAGCAAGTGTTATTGAACAAATCAAATCTGTTATTAGTAAAGCTTTTGACTTGATCGATTTAGGCCTCCTACATTATTGTCCAAATGTAGAAGTTTGGAAAACAGGGGGCAGTATTTTTATTTCTTAGTCCAAATATGCCAAGGGTTTGCTCAACAAATTGCAAAATTTTGTCAACGCCTCTGGAGAAAACACTAACTTTCAACCAAAACTAACTCAAAGGTAGTTAATGAGTCAACATACATGCAACTAGTGGGCAACCTTGTATATCTTAGAACCATTAGACCTTATTTGAGTTATGCTATGAATTTCATTTCCAAATTCAAGACCACAAATGTAGAACATTGGACTATAGTGAAAGAGGTTGTTGAGATATGCGAAAAGGACACTTGACTTTGGTATTATGTACAATAGAAGCAAAGATCCTAAGTTGGTTGGGTTCACATATTCAAATTGGGCAAGTTCTGTTATACACTACCAATCTATATTATGCACTATCAAATTGGGCAAGTTCTGCAATACTGTGTCAACAATGAGACTGCTACCAATCTATATTATGCATACAATATTTACAGCAAAGAGATGAAGTATGTTATACACTGAAATCTATTGTTGTTGAAGTAATCAGTTAGTATAAATTCAGTGAAAAGCTCATCAAAGGGCAAATAAGTCTAATTTTAATTAGTCTCTAATTTGCATGCAAAGTTCTTCCTTCAGGTCACCTTCAACTATTGCAAAGTCTACAACTAGAAAGATGGAATAAAACTTTCATCTACTTCTTGAGACTCTCATCATAGTACTTGAGATTGATGTGTTAATGTTTATCCAACAAGAGTCAACTTACTTTACAAAATCCAAATTACTCCACAAATGACAAATCATGACAGATTCTTGCGCCCACATTCCTCAGAATAATGCTTGAAGAAGATGAGATGGAAAACATGACAGATTATTTAAATACTTTATATTAGTTGGATATTAGACTCTGTTAGCTGCAAAATAGCATTACAGCTACCTATTTAGTGAATAGCTCACCTGCTCAATATTCTGAAGGTCTAAACTTGTTTAAGAGAGCTAGCAAAGATAATAATACAATAATTCAGTGCTCTAAGGAGGCAATAAACTCGCCAACTTGTGAATATAATTTACTAGTTGATTTATTACTAATCAAAAAATTGATACACAATAACATGTACATGATCTGTATCTATGAAAACTATGTCAAAAAATAGGCCTACACCTGAAGCACTGCTTTAATTCTGATATCTAAACTAGCCTATAGATCTGGTCAATACCAGTATCAAAAATGTAATTACAGAAAGTGTAAGGATCACTTTCATATCAGATGGCAAATCAACTATGTGCACAACCTTCCACTCACCCACCCAATCAACAAACTGATTCTTTACATCAGATAGCCAATCAGTGATGCGGTCCAACCTGTGTACATTAGAAAACAAGGGTCAATAGCAAAACGGTTCAATCATCAATAGAGACCTAGAAATATTTTAATATGTCAAATAAAAACTTGATAAGACAGTCACTGTATTGACACAGAAAAACAATGTTATTATACCTAGCTTGAGTTGTACCATAAAGAAAAGAAATTGGAATGATAAAAACAAAGAAATAGCAAATCGTGTTTCCCACATTTCTTTGCAATCTATTTATTATGTTACAGATATATCATTTTCTATACTGAGAACCAATTATAGAATCTTCTTTGAACTCTCAACCATAAAAAACTGTCATGTTTACAATGTTATAAAGCACCCAAATAAACTTCATGAATGTTCCTTATCTGTTTGCTTGTCAGTGTCTTGACAGAATCATTCCATGTGACTAAAGATTCAGCACCTTTCCCGAAAACCTCAATGCAGAAAAATTAAAAATACTAATACCTGATATAGATCTTCAATTAGTGAAAGAACTTGAAACTTGAAGCAAGATACAAAACAAGCCACACTACTAGGAGCAGTAAAAATCAGAATGCACGTATTGAAAATCAAGTGAAGCACAAATTGCAGATATCCCAAGAACAGCCCATAAAAGATGTTGGTGCTTTAAAGAGAGCACTCCCATCTGCAGATTTATGTCCCAAGAACATTCACCCAAATGGCTTGGGAACAGGATAATCCATATATGGTGTTTAATAAAAGTGAAATGGAGATAATGATAGGACCAAGCTGCATTTCAAAATCTCATTGGCCAACAAGGAAGACCGTCAGATTATACTTGCAGGAGGTCCATATTTGATGAACAGGGCAGGGCTGATCATGAAAAATTGGACTGGTTGACCATCTCTGTAATACCACTATGGAACAAATTATTAGTTCTACCAATAGAGCTCTGGAAACACATTGCTCCCAATGAGACTGCAGAAAGGTTACCTCTACTGCAGGTCTCACAATGAATAGGAAATTCATCACTTACACTAGAATATGTGTAAAATTATACTGGAAAAAACAAATGCTAGACAAGCAACTCAACATAGTTGTATCTAGGAACAGTGGGTGGATTACAAATCATCCCCTTAAATACGGGGAATTCCATCAATATGGACACTTGATCATGATTGCCAAATGTTGTAGATGCACTAACATAGCAAGTGCAACAGCAAGCAAATCATATATTATAAACTCTGACCACTCATATCTCTCTGGTCAGCCCAAGAAGGAGCAACAGAGAGAAAGAGAGAGCCATGGTGAGAAGCTGACTAAAATTTACCACAAAAATTAGGCAGTCATTCTATTTTGCCAAACAGTCGCAAGTGCTACTTTCTGAAAACTTTAACATAGAACAAATTATGGTAAATTCAGCAAGAGTGCCAAAATGAAGAATGGAGATTTTCAAATTAGTCTACAGAGAGCATCACATTCAGCTAATTTATATGGAAGGTACTTGGCAAATGATACCAATCCTCAAGTCATCAAACAGGTAATTATGGGGAAAATAAGAGAAATGAACATTAAGACGAAACAATGATACCAATGCCCGCCGGTGACGCCTATGCTCGCACGCAAGTCAGTTTTCACAATTATGACTACCAAGAGTAAAGGCCTAAGAAGACTCTGAGGTGTCTTGCTCTGCCAAAGGAGTAATCTTCACAGCCGTTACCGGCAGAAGAGTAGGCTCCTAAGGAGGGATAGGAGGTGCTCTAGAAACAAAGATTGGGATCTCGGCCATAGGCTCATTTTCTTTTTCTTCTTTGAAAGCAAGTGGATAAACGAGAGGAGACCTCTGAGGCCGAGATGCAAGAGCAACAAAAGAAGAGCTAACTCCACTTGCATGCTTTCCCTTACCATACAAGGTGGGGCAGGGAATTGTGGGCAAGAATGGAAGTTGGAAGATTTGAGGATTAGATTTTTATCAACATGGGCGCCTTTCCTTTTCCTATGCTAGGCACAATAGAAGGAACTAAGGACACCATTGGAGGTTGTGAAATCATAGCCGGAGAAGGTCTATGTGCGGAAGCATGCTTGTCTATAGCCTTCGAGGAGGAAGGTGTAGAGGATAAGGCGCATTGTTGCACACACGTAGATGCCTTGATGGAAATTGCATGAGATGAAGGGCGGAAAACAACATTAAAGGCCGCAACTCTCATCTCGTACCTAAAGTAGGCCCTGTAGAACAAGTCTCCATGGAGCGGTAAAGGTCCAGTAAGGGCGGACCAAAAATGGTCTAATGAAAAGCTCCCCCACGACACAAGGGGTTTGCATCCTGTGTCATAGATAGTATGGACTACACCATCGTGAGGGGACTTTAGACATTTGTGAGCTACTAATGCGACCGCATTGATGGAGACTAGCCATAGAATGCCTTGTCTTACTCTGAACAAGTTAGATTCAGGAATCACAACAAAAGGAACATCTAGGGACTTGGGTCCAACCAAGATCGATAAGGAAATGGAACCAATAGGAGGTACAGAGAAGCCATCGTGAGTACGAATTGTGGCCTTCGATTACTCATATTTCTCCTTGTGCAGATTGTTAATAAAACATGTCTCCTTTGTGATAACATTGACCCAGCTGGTAGGGTCAACCATAACACTAGTCACAATGTTACCGTTGACTTGAGTGGGGGTGTAGAGAGAGGGCTCCCTATTGAGGGAGAGGTCATGTGGTGTAAAAATTATATCAGGAATCTTGTCCACATGATTCGTAGGAGGAATAGGAGTGAACGAGACCGTGTTCACATACTCGCAATGATTGGGTTCAAAAGAAGTGGAAGCAGACGTGATTAGATTGGCGGAATGAGAAGGGATCTATGTAAATCTGCAGTTGGCTATTATCCTTTGCTATAGACTTGTTTGAACTTTTCTTTCTATCATCAAGCCGGATGGCACCACTATCTATGCAGTCTTGGACTACATGCCGAAGACACACACAGCATTCAATATCATGGCCGAGGAATCGATGATATTAGCAAAACTTTTGCGCATCATACCAACTGGGATACGGCTTTTCATTAGGTAGCGGTCTAATTTTTGGGAGAGTGACTAAGCCATCTTTTAATAGTTTTTGAAGAACATTGACATAAGATTCAAATAATTTTGTGAAAATTTTGTTACGTCCTACAATGTTCTTTTCAATAGGAAGGGAAACCACATTCGCTATTGCCTCATTCTTTTTGGACTCTCCGGAAATAGACACAACGATCTGACTATCAAGACAAGAGGACGTGGAGGAACCCCCGTACTGTGTCACCGTCTACCGATAGTCTCTAAGCGCCATATACAGATGGGAAAAAGAGGGATATTTCATTAAGAGGACTTTTTCTCTCAATGTTGGTTGTAGATTCCCAATGAACACACTTTGGACATCGGAATCAAGCAAGGTATAAGAGATCTGAGAGAACAAAGATTGATAGCAAGCAATAAAATCGGTCACCTTCTCGTGAGCCCCCTACTTACAGTGGACGAGATTAGTAAAGGTGAGCTCCGGCTCAATGTTAGCTTGGAACTGCTGCAAAAATTGATTAACCAATTGCGCGAAGGTGAAGATGGAAATGTCAAGAAGGGAGCAAATCCATTCCAATGCAATGTCCTTAAGAGACCGTGAGAATAGTTTGGCTAACAACGCATCTTGATAGAGAAAGTCACCACAAATGGCAATGAATGATGAGACATGAGTTTGCGGGTCACTCCTACCATTGTACTTATCAAACTTAGGAGTTTCCACCCCTTTGGGGAATAGGAACATTTAGAATATTTTGGGCCAAGGGACTATAGCGGTAATAGGGTTGCAACGTAGAATGAGAAGTAGTGTTGGTTAGGTTGGCTAATTGTGATTGTATTCAACCCATATTTTCCAATAGGGTGTTTAAGATGGGATTGGAAGGCGGAGGTGGGGAAGGTTGACTAGTCATGGCAATGGAGGTTCAAGATGTGGATTCAGGGATCTAATACCCCAAAGGGACACGATTCACATTGACTCCAAGATTAACAAGGGGTGCAGTGTTTGTGTTATCAACAAAAGTGAGAGAAGGTATAGAGAGATTTGTATCCACCATGTGCACGAACACCACTGGCATCAGAAGATTCAACTATGTGCTAGTGATCTCCAATTGGGTATCTTGAGGGCGGCTCAAGATTGTCCTGTACAAGGGTACATGAGTCTCTACTATATTGGCTATTCCATGGAGCAACTCAAGACCTTTGTGGTCTAAGATAAGTAGATTCCTCAAACCATAGACGATAGGAGTAGCTTGAGTATATAAGTTATCTTTGTTTAGAAATTCCTCAAATTCTTTAAGTCTTTCCTCCAAAGACTGAACCTACTCAAAGGGGACCCAAAGAGCAGATTTATGATCTATAGGAGAAGAAGATCTAGGAGTACTTGGATAAGAACTTTTTTGAACCTTTGTAGATGGATGAAAAGAAACACAAGGAGGCGTATACCCATGTGACAAACCTACGGTGAATTGATCGAATTCAAGACCTTGACGAGCTGGACTAAACAGGCGTCTTGAACCCATGTCCGAATGTTAGAGGCTTCTTCTTACTATGTGCACGAAAGTTGTATTGTAATGTCCTCTTTTCCTAGGCACTCATCAGATGTCGTGGTTAGTCCATCACTTGGTCCCCGTAGACTAACAGGATGGTTAGGGGGCTCTTCTGAGGATATTTGTGGCTTGTCGATCAACCATTTGTGCTTAATTGGTGTTTCCCAGCTCAGTGTTTTCCAAGGTTTCAGCAATGTACCTTCCGGAGCTTTTATTGGGCACGTTGTCCACACTTACTAGTTTTAGCAAGTCATGGGGTGGTCAGCGACCTAGTCAATTGGCAATATTTTTATGTTGGGCATGTTGGCGGTTTCTCACCATGGTTTAATTCTGGCAATTATCATTGTCTGGAGTTTAAAGTTTAAATGACGTTATTATTAAAGTTAAATTAAAATATTTAACTTTAACCACTATTTGTATATTTAAAGTGACTTTATAATAAGGAGTTATAAGGAGGTTTAAAAAGTTAATTTTATATTATGAAGTTGATCGCCCAACTTAAAGGGGGTAAGGTGGTAAAGTGAATAAAATAAAATAAATTTAAAATGCCAACTTGGGTGTGGGAAATTGGGAGTATAAAAGCTTTTTGTGAGCCTTTTTGCTCATTCATGTTTTAGAGAAAAATTGGAAGGGGGTTTGCTGGTTGGACTGAAAAGTCTTGGCTTCTTGAGGGAAAAAACCCTCATGAGGAACAATAACTGCAGGAGTGAAAGATCTCCCAAGGTTGCTTGTCGGTAGCTCCATTCAGGGGTTATGTATTGCACATTAACGTTTTTAGAGAAGCTTCAATCCAGGGTTTGAAGGTTTTATCAGATTATGCAGGAGGATATCACAGTTTATGCAAATAACTCAGATTATATATTTCAAGTGAAGGTTTTCAGAGGATACTGACTTTATATCTGCAGCTACATTGTTCATTGATCCTAATTGATTTAATACTCCGCCACTCAGATTTGGGGTGCCCATATCAGCAGTTGCATCAAATATATGAAATGACTTCATTTCCTGGTACTGGTGTGGAGATAGGTATAGCTGAACATGGTGACTCTTGAACTTGGAGTCATATCTACATTCCTAGGGGCGTTGAATCTTCATTCAATCATAAGGTGAGATGTGTGGGCAAAAAACTCCACACTATTGCTCCATTTCACTTGCCGTTGGGTGGTGGAAAGGGACGTGAGAGCACAAGGGAGGTTTGTGGGTCTTGTATGCACAACTACTAGGGTTAACAAAGTTGTACACTTCATAAGGGTCATGGATGGTATGAGGGTCACCTCCTAAGCCTGTGCCAACCTATGCAATCAGCTGTTGGACATTGGTATGCTCTTGAGGTGCCAAATCTAAGGTACCTTGACTTCCAATGTTTGTTCAGTTATAATATTACGAGTATGCAAGATTGTATGTGAATAATATCAAGAGTACATTGATGTTTCAAACCATGATGAAATCTATGTAATGGAGTCCCTAATTCTTGAGCATTATTTGGCAAATGTATCAAAGCTAAAGTTCCTTCCAACCTGTTAAAAGATTCAAAATTTCAGAGTTATGACAATGGATTTCAGCAGGATTGAAGATCAGATCAAGAGGAGTTATGAACAGGAAGCTAACCAACTCTTTGAAGAGTATCAAAGCATGCCTAATGGGTTTGAAAAATAGGTTTCTTTTGATTCTTTCTTGAGTTTAGTTGTAACATTGAAACCTAGAAAAATGGGCTTGGTAAAGTACATTAGAAGAACAATAAAAGAAAAGTCAGAAGTTACCACTGAAGAAGGGTTAGAGAAGGAAGATGAATTGCTACAATGTGAATTGCAGCTTAAAGGTATTCCAGAAAATCTTGAACAACAATGTTGCATTGGTCAAGAAGCAAAGAAAGACAATGAGGAAAGCAAATCAAAAAATTAGTCATCTATTGCAGCCACATCCAAGGAGCAATCTTCACTTGAAAGTGCAATTTTCAGTCATAGGAAGGATGTTACAGTAGGTAATGAAATCAGATTTCAGTATGATACTCCTCTATTTGAGCTTAGCATTGCTTCATCACCTTTACCTCATTTTGGCAAGCAATCAAATTGTAGCTTGGGTGTTGTTGACAGGTGTTTTATGACCGCACCACCACAGAATAAAGTTTCCAACGGTCACTCTATCCTCTCTTGATCAAAATCTCCTACATGCTAAGATTGTGAAAGATCATGCATTCAACTCCAAGGTTCCTTCATGCAATGGACGTAGACTCAGTTGGCTTGATATGATTTTGTTGGTATTTCAAGGGGACTTACACAATTGTTCATTCAAGAAAAAGGGACTTTCAAGATTCGGAAGATTTATCAATGAAGCTTGAGTTCCCTAAACTAACCAAAAAATACTGAATTTGAATGGCTGCAGAGATTTAGAAAAAGCTCTAATTTACCATAGGCGCGGGACATGGCGATCAAATCTCACAAACTTCAACCAAGCTTTGGTTTGTCTCACCTTGGACAGCTTCCACAAAACTGGTGCAATCTTCAAAGGAGTGAACTAGAGATATTCAGATTACAATTTAACACGAAGACACCATCACGCCAACGCATACCAACATGTAAATTATAACCGACATTAGGTCCAAACTATTCCAGTTGACCACACAAGGCGAACCCACCATCAGTGAGCCCACTAGTGGTACGGACTAGCGAAGCTTGCTCAAATCAATCACCACATTCCACAATTATCTACTTGCATGAAATAAAATCTATTCTACTCTATCTATGTTCTACTCTAAGATTCTATGCTAATTGGAAGGATGAAGAAACCTTGCTAGCTACCCACAATAAAAGATGAAATCACAAGCAATGACAACTCTTTTTATTATGGTAGTGTTCACAACAGTCTCTTACGAAGCATTCAATTGAAAGCTTTCCTTCCTCTCTTACAAATGAGGGGGGATGCCCCTTTTATAGTTGGCCCAGTCTAACGAACGGCTTAGATTTAATTACAATGAACGACTCAAATTGAGCCACATAAGCCCTATTCAGGGTTTTGCTAAAAACAGCCACAAAGTGGAGGGGTAATAAATGAGCACATAATGCCCACTCTCTCCCTACATCACTATGAGCATTTAATGCCCACTATCATCCAGAAGGTCATCATCCAGGAAGGCGTTCCCATTCTCCTTCTCTCTGACCGCAAACTCGATGAATCTGGACAATATTGCCTCAACCTCCTGAACTGAGATGGGTGGAATATGGTTGAGTTGAAACTCAAGCATCGTGACCGCTTGCCCCTGCCAAGTACAAGATTTTCCCCAAGCAACTAAGGTATCCTGAGTGTTCTGAATGATATTGGAGAAGGTCGAAATATTTTCAAAATCTCCTTGGGCAAATGACCTTACACCCGAGAAGAAAAGCTCTGATCTGCTCTTTAGGCCATTCGCAGTCACTTCTTTTGGAGTCAGCCTTTTAGCAAATAATGCTTCAAGCGTGTTCAAGACTCCCTGCTAAATATTTCCCATGGCCCTTCTAACTCTAGCTAATTCTTCCTGAGCTGCATCGAAGAAGCCTCGGCCTGTGACTGCTGAAGAATACCAACTAGGGAAGTCATATATGTCGCCCTCCTGTATCACTCCTCCTTCCACCAAAGTCTGTATGGGCATATGCATTAAAGCTACCAAGCAAGGAACAGTTTTATTCTGGTAAATGTGGGTTTCACTCTAGGCCTGATCAACATTGCTCATGCGCGTCAAAATACTGGAGGCCTGCTGAAAAGAATGGGCGAGATCCTCCATGAACTTTTTTGTCTCTACGCGAATATGGCCAACCCACTTATCTACTTCTTGAGCCATCTTCTTTAAATCTTCCAGGCCGCTGATTGATTCCCTCAGAAGCTCAGCTGGAAGATCAACGGTCGGATTTTCTTGTCCACACGGACGAGCTAAGTGTTGCACATAGCCAACCAATGTCTTATGTTCTTTCTTCAATCTTTTATACTTCCCTTATGTCTAAAGCAACCTATCTTTGAGAGCCTGATAGGAGCTATCACATTCTTCGATTATTTGAGCTCCTGTAGGGCGGCCCAACTCCACAGTAGTGACTATATAATTCTCTGGGATAGCCTCATCTCGGTCACATTCTACCCTAGGAACAACCACATGGAGCGTGCGAGAACCAGACTTATCTGTAGATATCTTCGAGAACTTCTTGGCCTTCTTTTCGGGCGGTCCGTTGATTCTGCTAAGGAATTCCTCCATTTCAATTGCCAGGTCAGTCTCCTCGACAGGATCCCTTCTCATTCTTTCCTTGAGCCAGTCTGGCAGTGCCTGCTACGAGTCACAAATAATAAGCAGTTGCTCTTCTCTTGCTTCCTCTCCACGCACTTCTTCTCTAACAACATTCTGCTAAAGCTCGTCAGTTTCCATCTGCTGAGTATTTTCTCCTTAACCTTGAGCCTCCTGCCCTGTAGCAGTCTCTTCCTCCAAAGTTGTCTCAATCAACTATTGGAAGCGGGTGTCTATCTATGTCCCCTCTTCTTCTTCTTGCTGATTTTCCTTCCTAGGAGTGTTGACACTTTGACTATCTGGCTGTCTAAGAGGTGGCCGATTCACCTCCTGAAACCTCGCTCCCCATTCAATATGTTTCTCTAGCTCGCAAACAATGAGACCTCCTGTACGCTCGAAGAGCTAGTCTACAATGGCATGGATGATGCTTCCTCTACCCTC
>VDFB02309439.1:0-19004 GCA_007258455.2 Sequoia sempervirens
TTGAGGACTTCCATTCACTCAGCTGAGCATCATAATTAGATCACAATACTCCTACTTCACATCATCTGAAATAATTTGCTTGGGGAGCTTGGTGCAAGGAGGCCTGGGCTTCTGCACCAAACAGAATTTATCATTCCAGCGCATCTCTCGAAAGTAGAAGCGTACATCCTTTCAGCCCTCTCCCTCGTTTTGTATACCATTTAATTGAAAGTAGGGATTCCAAACGCCTCTTCGATGGCCTCAGGCGTAAGATTGGCAAACAATTTGCCATCACCGGAAATAATAACCCTTTGCTCCGGCTTGTAGTAGTTGGCACATTCCAGGATTAACTTTGGACACTGGATAGCTAGTGGAAAACCAACAGCTGCATAAAGTCCACCCTTCATAATTTGATGTGTCGTGACTGATGGAGGATAGCCACCTATCCCGTACATCCAACCTCTGAGTGCTCCAAGATTGTATGAATTGAGATGCGTATCATTTAGCTCTCCCAACTTCGATGTAAACTTGCACTCGGGAAGAAATGTTTTGCTTAACTTCTTTATCACCGCCTGCTTGGATAATTGGCCTTGCTTGACTCAGCATTGGCAGCCTTGCCCGCAGCTTTGTTGGCCTTTGCAGCTGCTCCTCTACCTGCTTCAGCCATCTTGCAAAACAGAAGATAGGCATTAAAATTTAAACTTAGGAAATAAATAACCCTGGGATAGCCAAAATGTGGAGCAAACCTCAAAAATAAGGAGTCTTAGCATTAAAAATTCAAACTCCAAACCTCAACACTTTTCCAACAGTATGAATATTACTTCTGGCACTTAAGAATTTCACCCTTAGCACCTAGCTTGCTGATTTGACTTGCTCACTTCAGCAGCTTCACCTCAACGTTTTTTTTCTCACCCTCAAAGCCACAACTTCGCACTTGGAAATGGTGAGAAGAATTGAAAATTTCCTGGCTTAAATAATCGTGTCAAAAAATATTGCTAATCCGTGAGGGAGTTTATTTTAGCAAATTCATTAAATTTCCCCTTCCCACTACTCGGTAATTTCCAATTTTGGAGAGGTGATGGGCGAGTTGTCACCAAAGCGGGTCCCGTTTGTCATAAACCTTTCCTTTGTCGAAGATTCTTTCCCTTTGTAAAAGTTTGAATTTCCCCTTTGGTTTCTTGTAACATTTTATTATTTCAAATATTCATGGGGAATCATTTTTTTTTATTAAATATTTACCCCCTTTGATAAAAGAAAATTCCCACATTGTAGCCAAGTTTTAAAATCTTACCCCTTACATGTCAAACTTGGACGCATTCTAACCACCATGCCTTCTTGGGCACACTTCTACCCCTTTCCTTGGGCAGATTTTATACCTTGTCTTGGGCACATTTAACTTCAAGCCATGAGCGCATTTCCATAGGGCGCATTTGATATAGACTCCCTTCAAATTTCATGTGTTAAACAAATCTCGCCTTCATCTCCATGCCTAGAGCGCATTTTCATGTTGGAAGGTGAAGTCTTCAACACTTAGAACAATTTCCATGCATACACCCCACCTTGGGCGCAAATGAGAGGGGAGCTTAGTATTTTCTTTGCCTTACAAATATTTTTCACCCCTTTGAGCGCATTTCACCATAGACCTTGGGCGCATGCCCATGTTAAGAGATAAAGTTTTCAATACTTAGTAAAATTTTCATGTGTCTCCTCACACCTTGGCGCATTTTAGAGGGGGTGTTGTCATGGCGCACTTTGACCTTGGGCGCATCTTGACCTTAGTGTTAGACGCATATGAATTTCCCTTGCCATGGGCACATCTATGCCTTCCTTTCATGGGCACATTTAAGAGGGGTCTAATGTTGATTCTTCAATGCCTTGGGCGCTTTTCATCATGCCTCATCCCTTGGGCGCATTTGAGCTTCTGTATTGTGGGCGCACTCTTAGTTATGTTCTAGGCGTATTCAAAAGGGGGGGGAATGCTGGATCTCAATGCCTTAGAAATTTTTACGCCCCTCTTGTCTCCCTCTTAGCGCATATACATAAAGGTGAATTTTGAACACTTAGTCAATTTTGCCCTGTTTGCCCTCATATTTCTACTTTTAGTAACTTTTCAAGTTCTCGTGATTTTCAAACATCTGCAACTCCTCAAGACTTGATATTCGCTCAATGTGGTCCTCATGGCCTAATTAACTTGTTCACACCTGCTTTTTATGCTCACCTGCTATTTTTGGACTCGTTCTAGAGATGATTTACTAAAAATAGTAAGTGTGCGGATTGCGCTCAAATTTCACCTATAGACTCATTGGAAGATTATGACCGCAATGGGATACTCTTTTTTGTTTTTCCTGAGTTTTGCCCTTCATTTTAGGCATAAAAGTAGGAAACCCTAATTTCATTGCGTGTGCTTCTGTTGACCTCCGTTTGACACTTCTGCTACGTATTTCTCTACTCTGGAAACTGAAGATCTAGAGTTGTTCGGATGACATCACACCTGCTAAAAGTGGACGTGCTAAAAATAGTAAGTTCCCGAAATTCGTTCAAATTTTGCATGCAAGTTCCTCAAAGGGCTCTAAACATGATGTAGCAATTGGATTTTCAAAAGCCCTGAGAAAAAGGTCCCAAATGGAGTACATACTAAAAATAGTAAGTTGTTAGAATTCAGTGAAATTTTAATGGGAACCTGCTTGAAGTCTCCTGATCGCAATGCCAAGCTCAAATTTCAATCTGCTTACTCAATTTGACCCCAAACTAAGCCTAAAGAATGAAAACCCTAATCCAACAAAACGCACTCCAGACTTAGCCAAAATTCCAAATTGGGCCCAAAGACGGGTACATCCCCGGAAAGACATAAGGAACTAGGAGAGACTGCCACAAAACCACCCCAAACCAAAGCCAAAAGACTCAAATGGGGCAAAAATTAGGGGGTCCCTATTTTGAATGGGGCGGTGTGTGAAAAGGTCACAACAGGTGTCCATGAGATGGATGTTTTCATACCAATGATGGCAATTCCAAAAATTTAGTATGTGGTGAACAAAGAGGTTTGGATAAGACTGACTTGACATCGCAAGATATGGAGGGGAATGATTATCATGATACTAGTACTAGGGAGTTGGAGGGTGTTTCTTTCCACACCGGAGAGGCTGAAATATTCCAAGCCAATTTTTCTTTTTTTTTCAAATTACAAATTACAATCAATGCACCCGTTAAGGTTAGAAGATAACCCAAAACGTGCTGAAGCAACTCTAACCAGAATGTACACCAGGATCCCGATGTGGGCAAGGTGTGAGCATTGGTCAGAGGATCTTAAACAAATTGCTTATGTAGGAACTCTAACCAAGAATGGCGCCGATGATGGCGAGCATATGGTCAGAGGATCTTCTACACTAAGTGCTGAAAGGGAACTCGACGCCAAGTATGTGCTACCCAATCCAGTATGGAGTGAGGGGTGACCATATGACGGAGTGTTACAAAGTACAATGCTTAAGAAATACTGAAACTGAAATACTCGACACCCAGAATGTGCTTGCTAGCCCAGAATGGGAAAGTAGCTACCATAGGGCGGAGGTAAATTAAATACAATGGCAAATGAAGATAGTAAAGATGAACATTACAATTTGATAAGCAAGATTATAACTACCGTCAGTACTACTGCCAGCTTACAAATGATAGACAATGCCTTGCTATCAATTCAATCAAGAGTAATAGAACTGCAACAATATTAAAAGGATTCTTTCAATGAATAAGGAAGATCAACTCAGAAACTGCAATATTGCAGCCAACCTGATAATCTGATTTTGACAGTCCGGATCTTCATATGCACGAACAGCAGCCCTGTAACTCACCAATTTGCTCACAACATTTTCAAAACTCACAGAATAAGATGTAGAATGACCCTATAATGATGGTGACCCAAATAGCACACTGAAACCCCAACAAAAGACCTTAGATTATTTATGCACGAAACCCAAAGCAAGTACAGATGGTACGGCCAGCAAGAAAGGCAATTTTGCTTTAAAAATTAAATGCTGATAAAAAAAAATCTGAAACTTGAGACAATGATTCGCCCTACCCAGACAGAGGGATATGAATAATACCCAGAATAATATTTTTTGTATTTTTTGACATATGAGAAAAAAAGACAATCTGCTATATTAAATAATGCAATTCTAGAAATGCTCTATTATGCCAAATCAGAAACTAATTAGCCACAAGCTGAATTTCAATGCACCAATCCCAATGAACTCACAAAACTAAACTAATTCACCACTAGTCGCTGTATTGCAAGCAAGAAGCGATGCCCGAGCTAGGAGGCCTTCATTCCTCGAAGCAGTTCCAGAGCCAAACCGGCAGCATAACGATACTGTAGACCAAAGATCTGAAATGAGGCTCAAGATCTTCCTTTCATAATTTCCTGTTGACTTCTCGAAACCCTAAAATCCACTTCAAGGTCAAAACCCTAATCCTTTCTCAAAGATGGCGTCCTTTTTCTTCAAAGCTCAATATTGACATTTTAAATAAATTCCATACTTTGATAAATGCGCCCACTTTAAGCTTGCTTTGACTTTGTTAAATAATAAAATAATCTTTAATGAAGGCGCCACCCTCAAAAGACCACTTTTCAAAACAACATGAAGTCAATAGACTAGGCCAAGGGGTCAACGTTAAAATATAATATTAAAACGTGACTTTTTAATTAAATGACTCAACTTATCTCTCCAAATGTGCCCTGAAGCCATTAATGAGCAAGTCAACTGACCAAACTGAAGTAGGAAGTCAACCATGCTGAACCCAACTGAAAAACTGCCAAAAATAGAATTTACTAAAAATAGTAAATTCTTGAAACTGCTCAGAAAGCCGAGACGAACATACCACTGCGAAGCTCTCTGAAAACCCAGAAAGAATCCACAATTGAAACAATCAACTCATAGCCAGAACATCCTTCAAAATAGGAAACCCTAATTTTACCTTCTGACTAGCCTACGTTCTTCGAAATAGGCCAACGGTAATTGAAAAAGGTCAGGCTTGAAACAGGGACATTACAGTCCGCCCTCCCCAAGATTGCTTGTCCTCAAGCAATCGCAAACCAGGATGCTGCAGAATCTCTTCATTTTCCCAAGTCGCATCCTCCATAGGCAGGTTCTTCCACTTCACCAAGTATTCTCTGATGGTTTTTTTCCTCAAAGAACGTTCTTTGAAATCAAGTATCTCCTCTGGAATGAGAACCAATTGTCCTTCTTCATCCAAAGGTGGCAACTGTGATGAAGTAACCACATTATGTCCAAGTGCCTTCTTGAGGTGAGACACGTGAAAGACATTATGTACTCTGCTATCAGAAGGTAGCTCTAACTCATAAGCTACTGCCCCAACTTTTCTGATGACTCTAAATGGCCCATAGAAGCGAGGTTTGAGCTTCTCAGCTCCACTCTTCTTGAGAGTAGACTGTCTGTAAGGTTGTAATCGGAGATAAACCATATCCCCAACCTCGAAAGAACGCTCAACATGCCTCTGATCAGCATACATCTTCTGTTGACTCTGTGCAATCTACAGATTATTCTTCAATGATTTCATAATGTCTTGACTTTGTTGCAACAAGTCCTTGGCTTGAGGTGCTTTGCTATCACCAAACACCAAATCGGCAAAGCTAGGTGCTTCATACCCATAGAGAGCCAAGAAAGGAGACATCTTAATTGACATATGAAATGAAGAATTATAACAATATTCACCAATGTGCAACCACTTAACCCAAGCTCTTTGCTGCTCTGACACATAGTTTCTCAAGTAGCCTTCCAACCACTTGTTCACTATTTCAGTTTGTCCATCTGTTTGGGGGTGATAACTAGTGCTTGGAGTGAGCACCGTACCACTCATTCTGAAGATCTCTTGCCAAAAAGTTCTTAGGAACTTGTTGTCCCTATCACTCACAATGTTCTTTGGCAAACCATGCAGCCTAAACACCTCATGAAAAAATAGATCTGCAACTTGGGCTGCTGAAAACGAGTTGGTAATGGCAAAGAAGTGAGAAAATTTGGTTAGCCTATCCACTACCACATAAATACAATCCTTCCCTTGGGCCTTGGGCAACCTTGTGATGAAATCCATCGAGATGCTTTCCCATTTTTAATTGGGAATAGGAAGTGGTTGCAGCAACCCTGCTGGTAGTGTATGCTCATTCTTATTCATTTGACAAACAGGACACTCCTGAATGTAGCGTTGTACTTCTCCTTTCAATCCTTTCCAAGAAAACCTTTCTCGGATCTGCCTGTATGTCTTGAAAAATCCTTGGTGACCAGCAACCGGAATATCATGAAATGTCAAAAGAATCTTCTTCTTAAGCTTAGAATCAGCCACCAGAAAGATTCTCCCCTTATAGTGTATCAATCCCTCAATCACCTTGTACCTTTCATCCTGAAAAGTACCCTCAATAATGCTGGTTGCAAACTGATTTTTGGCATAATCAGCAAGCAACATGTCCCTCCAATCCGTAGTAAGCTCACACAATGAGCTAAGATGGGGTCTCCTGGACAGAGCATCAGCCACGATATTATTCTTCCCTTTGACATATTCAATGTCAAAGTCGTAAGCTTGAAGCTTACTCACCCACTTTTGTTGCCTCTCGTTCAGGTCCTTCTGATGCATGAAATGTTTGAAGCTATTGTGATCAGTCTTGACCACAAACTTGTTTCCCACCAAGTACTGCCTGAACTTGGCTAATGCATGCATAATGGCAAGCATTTCCTTGTCATAGATTGAATATGTTCTTTCAACACCCCTCAGTTTTCTGCTCTCAAACACAATAGGATGTTTGTCTTGCATCAGGACAGCCCCAACTCCTTCACCGGATGCATCACATTGCAGCTCGAATGGCTTGGAGAAATCTGGAATAGCCAGAACCGAACACGAAACTCGTGATCTTCTTAAACTTGTCAAAAACAGTTTGAGCCTTTTCTGACCAACAAAAGGCTCCCTTTTTGGTGAGATCAGTAAGAGGAGCAGCATTCTGTGAATATCCTTTTACGAATCTCCGATAAAATCCACAAAGACCCAGAAAACCTTTCAACTGAGTCAAGTTCTCAGGAGGTGGCCACTCAACTACTGCCTTGATCTTTTCAGGATCCACCTTTACTCCCTCAGCACTAATTATGTGGCCAAGGTACAGTAACTCCTCCATTCCAAATTCACATTTGGATGCTTTTGCGAACAAACTCTCAGATTCCAGGATGCTAAGCACTTCCTCCAAGTGTTTAAGATGATCTTCCCAAGTCTTGCTGTAAATCAAGATATCATCGAAAAATATCAACACGAACCTCCTTAACTGATTCTAGAAAACTCTGTTCATGCAAGACTAGAAGGTAGCAGGAGCGTTAGTCAACCCAAATGGCATGACTAAAAATTTGAAATGGCCATAATGACATCTGAAAGCTGTCTTCTCCACATCAAATCCTCTCATTCGAATTTGATGGTAATCCGATCTCAAATCGATCTTCGAGAAAAACTTGGCCCCATGTAGCTCATCAATGAGCTCATCTATCCTGGGAATGGGGTATCTGTTTTTGATGGTGCTTTGATTCAAAGCCCGATAGTCCACACACATGCGCATGGTACCATCCTTCTTCTTCACAAGAACCACTGCAGATGCAAAGGGGCTCTTGCTCGGGCGAATGAAACCCATCTCCAAGAGTTCTTGAATATTCTTCTCAATCTCATCCTTTTGCCTCTTCGGGTACCGATATGGAGTTGTAATTACCGGTTTAGCTCCTTCCTTGAGCTCTATGATATGTTCTGAACCCCGTTCAGGTGGTGGTCCAGGAGGCAAATCTGCAAAGACTTTGCTCTTCTTCGTGAGTAGAGACTGAACATCAGGAGGATGGTCTCTTTTAGTCTCAACCGGACTAGCAGGAAGGATCATGCACTCTGCAACCCACTCAGCTTGATCGTGACGGATCAGCCTTGCCATTCTTTTAAATGACACAACCCGAGGGCCCCCATTGGACATTCCTCTCAGAACTATCTTCTTCCCATCGGATTGAAACTTGAGCTCCATAGTCTGCAAATTCAAGGAGATCTCCCCAAGTGAACGTAGCCATTGAATGCCTAGAACGGCATCAGTATCTCCAATGTGGACTACATAGAAGTCATCCTTGACTTCGTAATTTCCCAATTGCATGGTCATGTTCGAGATTTTCTTGGTGCATGAAATATGGAATCCATCGGCAACCATGACCTTGAAACCTTCAAACTCCTCTGTTTGCAACCCCTTCTTTGCTACCACAACTTCATCAATGAAGTTATGTGTTGCTCCAGTATCGATCAAGGCAACGATTCGCTGCCCTTTGATCATCCCTCGAACCTTGAATGATTCGTTTCTTTGGAAGCTCGAAAGTTGAGCCAAGACTCCTCCACTTTCCTTCTCATCTCCGAACTCTTCTGGAGCTCTTTCTACTTCACTTTCTTCAAAATCAGATTGCTGGTCGGAAAAATCAGAACTACTTTCACCAGCAGAATAGTACTCAATCTGATTAAATTTAACCCCCTTAGGGCAAACATGATCTTGAGACTATTTTTCCCTACATCGAAAACACAACCCCTTTCTTCTGAGTTCGTTCAGGGTCTCCGGATCCAATCTTGTGACATGGGGATTGTGATGTTTGAACTCCTTGTGCTGAGGTCTCAAAGGAGGTCTATGCTGAGGTCTTTTCCCTTTATCCCTTTTCTGAAAAGGGGAATTGGACTGAAATTTTGCCTTAGGAGCAGCCCACTCCATGTTTCTTGCCTTCTTCATGGCCTCCTGCAGGGTTGGTGGGTCAAAGGCTTTAATCCAACCTTTGAGTGGTTCCGTTAGACCTTCGCTAAAAAGGATCACCAATCTCCTCTCCGTGATTCCAGTAACCATAACTGAGAGTCTCTGAAACTCAGCTATGTAGGCATCAACTGTGCCATACTGCCTCAACTGTGCAAGTTCTCTGAAATGTATTTCAGGGTCCTTTTTCTCAAACCTCTCGATGAGCCTAGTGGTGAACTCATCATAAGTTGTGATAGACCCATGACCCAAAGTAACTAGGCCATGGTACCACCACTCGTGTGCCACCCCATCAAAGTGTAGCGTAGCAAACTTGATCGCCTCTTCTTCTACCATGGGTCTGAGAGCTAGATAGTTATCCAGCTTCTGTATCCAAGCTCGGGCTGAACTGTTATCACTCCCGTCAAAGTGTGGAAGTATAACCTCGTTGACAGCTTGATACAGGTCCCCTTGAGTTGATGGTCTTCTTTGATCATAATGTCTACCCTGTCCTTTATTTTTCCTTTTATGATCCATAAAGTCATTGTAGGACATATCCATCTTGATGTCGACAGGTAAAGAATCATACTCTGCACGACCAAGTCTCAACTGCTCCACGAATGAAGCATTCTCTTCAGGATCTGGCTGAGTGTTAACAGGTGCCACGAAGGTGGGTTTGAAGGGCCTGGCTGAGATATAAGTGTTGTTTGAAGTATGCTGAGCAGCATGTCCATCATGCTGGTTGGAAGCACTGTGCTCTCCTCTATGCCCAGTGTTGTTCTGCGGAATGGTGTTTTGTCCCACTTTTCCCATCATGAGCGATACCATGTCCATCAAGGCATCCATCTTCCTTTCAAATCTCTGTCCTGGACTGATGGATCTCTTTCTGCCCTTCCCACTATCATCTCTGCTGTTGGTAACCCTCTCGTTACCCCCAACTGACCTCTCACCTTCTGCCATGTCTGTTTCCTGAGAAGACTCCCAATGAGCCCTCAAAACCTCTGAAGCTGTTTGACCTTCTGGACCCTGATAGGGTTGGAACTGTTTTCCAACCTTCTTGTCTTCCCTTGCAATGTACCTCTTTTCTCTGTCACTCATAGACAGAATGATCACAGGATGGCAAGATCTTGGCTCTGATACCACTGAAATATTCCGAGCCAAATTTTTCAAATTTTCAAATTACAAATTCCAATCAATGCACCCGTTAAGGTTAGAAGATAAACCAAAATGTGCTGAAGCAACTCTAACCAGAATGTACACCAGGATCCCGATGTGGGCAAGGTGTGAGCATTGGTCAGAGGATCTTAAACAAGTTGCTTATGCAGGAACTCTAACCAAGAATGGCGCCGATGATGGCGAGCATATGGTCAGAGGATCTTCTACACTAAGTCTTGAAAAGGAACTTCGGCCTTAAGTATGTACTGCAATCCGGTATGGAGTGAGAGCGTCATATATTGAGTGTTACAAAGTACAATGCTTAGAAATAAATCTTGAAAAGCGAAATGCTTTCGGGAAACCCGAGAATGGCACTGGCGGAATGGGAGAGTAGCTACCATAGGGCGGAGGTAAATTAAATGTAATAGCAAATGAAGACTGTAAAGATGAACATTACAATTTGATAAGCAAGATTATAACTGCTGTCAGTACTACTGCCAGCTTACAAATGTTAGACAATGCCTTGCTATCAATTACAATCAAGAGTAATAGAACTGCAACAATATTAAAGGATTCTTTCAATGAATAAGGAAGATCAACTCAGAAACTGCAATATTACAGCCAACCTGATAATCTGATTTTTGACAGTCCGGATCTTCATATGCACGAACAGCAGCCCTGTAACTCACCAATTTGCTCACAACACTCTAAAAACTCACTCAAATCTCACAGAGTATGATGCAGAATGACCCTATAATGAAGGCAACCCAAAAAGCACACTGAAACCCCAACAAAAGACCTTGGAATTGGCTATACACACGAAACCAAAGCAGAGGAGAAGCCACAGTAGGATAGTGCAGCCCGACTAAGAAGAGCGACTTTGCTTTAAAAATTAAATGCTTGATCTATAAAATCTGAAACTTAGAATAATGGTCGCCCTACCACAGACAGGAGGGATAGACAAAAATACCCAGGAAAGGAGAATATTTTTTGTATTTTTTGACATATGAGAAAAAAAGACAATCTGCTATATTAAATAATGCAATTCTAGAAATGCTCTATTATGCCAAATCAGAAACTAATTAGCCACAAGCTGAATTTCAAT
Source organism: Sequoia sempervirens (assembly GCA_007258455.2). Classification (NCBI taxonomy): domain Eukaryota; kingdom Viridiplantae; phylum Streptophyta; class Pinopsida; order Cupressales; family Cupressaceae; genus Sequoia; species Sequoia sempervirens. The sequence goes on from VDFB02309439.1 coordinate 11,016, forward strand.
GCACCAATCCCAATGAACTCACAAAACTAAACTAATTCACCACTAGTCGCTGTATTGCAAGCAAGAAGCGATGCCCGAGCTAGGAGGCCTTCATTCCTCGAAGCAGTTCCAGAGCCAAACCGGCAGCATAACGATACTGTAGACCAAAGATCTGAAATGAGGCTCAAGATCTTCCTTTCATAATTTCCTGTTGACTTCTCGAAACCCTAAAATCCACTTCAAGGTCAAAACCCTAATCCTTTCTCAAAGATGGCGTCCTTTTCCTTCAAAACTCAATATTGACATTTTAAATAAATTCCATACTTTGGTAAATGCGCCCACTTTAAGTTTGCTTTCACTTTGATGAATAATAAAATAATCTTTAATGAAGGCGCCACCCTCAAAAGACCACTTTTCAAAACAACATGAAGTCAATAGACTAGGCCAAGGGGTCAACGTTAAAATATAATATTAAAACGTGACTTTTTAATTAATTGACTCAACTTATCTCTCAAATGTGCTTTAAAGCCATTAATGAACAAGTCAGCCCGACCAAGCTGAAGTAGGAAGTCAACCATGCGAACCAACTAGTAAAAATAGGATTTACTAAAATAGTAAATTCAAAAATGCTTAGAATGCCGAAATGAACATACCAACTGAAGCTCTTTGAAAGCCTTGAAAGAATCCGCCATTGAATCACATTCGAGCAAGGACATCCTTAAAATAGAAGTAATTTTACCTTAGGCCCAACCTTGGTTTCCAAAGATAGCGGTCCTTTGGATAGATCAGTTAGAAGGGACATTGAGAGCCCAACCAATCATGAGATCTGGCCGATCACACTTTTCCTTGAATAGAACCATGACCTTATAGCACTTGGGATCAAGTTATTTATGGCCCCAATGTATAGCCAGACTATTTGGGATGGATCTACTTTTGACCATAGTGTTGTTCTATCTTCATCTTACTTTGGTGAATAATAAAATAATAATCTTTAATAGAAGCCACCTCAAAAGACCACTTTCAAACAACATGGAAGTCAATAGAGCTAGGCCAAGGGGTCAACGTTAAAATATAATATTAAAACGTGACTTTTAATTAAATGACATCAACTTATCTCTCCAAATGTGCCCTGAAGCCATTAATGAGCAAGTCAACTGACCAAACTGAAGTAGGAAGTCAACCATGCTGAATCCAACTGAAAAGCTGCCAAAAATAGAATTTACTAAAAATAGTAAATTCCAGAAAACGCTCAGAATGCCGAAATGAACATACCACTGCGAAGCTCTCACGAAAACCGGAAGAATCCGCCATTGAATCCACCGACTCAGAGCAAGGACATCGCAAAATAGGAAACCCCTAGTACACCATGGAAGCTAGCCGAGGTTCCAGGAAAAGGCCAGCAGTCCTTTGGATAGATGGAGTTAGAAGAGGGACATTACGAGGAGAGGCAACCAATCATGAGGAGTACAGTGATCACTTTTTCCTTGAATAGAGCAAACAGCCTTATAGCACTTGGGATCCGGGTGTGATGGCCCCAATGTATGACGGAGAAACTATTTGGGATGGATCTACTTTTGACCATAGTGTTGTTCTATCTTCATCTCCACAGTTATGCATGAAGGATGGCATGGATGGCATTGATGGTATTGATACTAATCTTGAGAACAAATCTGATTTCGTATTGCATGATGTTGATCTAACTTCTCGGGAGTTATGCCCGAAGGATGACAATGAGGAAGCTAATTTTGGAAAGCATGGTGCTGATTGTAAATTAGAAAATTTGTATGAAGTTGATAGGTCTGAAGGATCCCATCAGTTGGCAAGGCAATCGAAGGTAAATGAAGACTAGATTATAACAGGCTGCAGCCATAAATCATTTTGATGACACTCTTAAGTTCATAGCAAAATGTTGTTGGAGGTCTTCAAGGATACATAAGGACCTTGATGGAGAACTTTCCCTATTAGATTTTTAGGCATTCAGAGAAGCATTGGTGGTAATGATGTCACATTACCTACACCTACTTTCCGATAGAGATCACCTTCTCATGCTTGGTGAGATCTATTTTGATGCGCTGAAAGCGAAAGAAGAGGAATTGGACAAAGCTTTCCTATGAGCTTAAGGTTACCAAGGATTCTTTGAAGAGTACTTAGATGGCCCTTCAAGTATCAGAAATTCAGATTGATGAGCTCTTTGAGGAATTCAGCTTGGCTCAATCATCATCATCCACAACAGAAATCTAGTCTTCTATGGCTGCCATAATACGTAGGGATGATAGTGGTACTCATGGTTTGAGGGGAGAACCTCTTATGATGGTCAAGCACAAGGAGCTTTCAGATTTGCATGGGTTTGAGGACAAGAATGATTCTGAAATTTTTGAGTACACAAACAATTTGCATCATGAAGATCATGAGTCACCTTTGTGGGAGAGCCAATTAAGGGCTCAAGACATAGATATGAAAGAGTTAGTTGAGCATACACCTTGTGGACCAGCCAACAGTGAAGTGCATGCATCCATAAGTGATAGGGGCACAAGTCTCTATATCGGCAATGTAGAGATTGCCATTGGTAAGTCTTGTGATGAGGAGGCGGATTCTTGTCAGGCTAGCGTGTTGGATCATAACGTTGTTCCATTCATTTTACGTGAGGATTGCAGGGCATCATCTAGTGGGAGCATGTCTCCTACACTTGTAAGCAAATCAGGAAATGCATTTGTTGAGGCTGATTGTAATCCTGAGCCTAGTGAGTCACGAGAACTAAAGGAACAACTAAAAGTCACTGAAGATAAGGTTGTCCAAACCTTAACCCTCTTTGATAGCACACACAAGTTCGTTGAATACCTCCTTTGGTCAACACAAGTGGAAGAAAGGCAGAAAGGGGTAATGTGTCATGTCCCAAAATTGTAACACATGAAAATGCAAATCAATAAATAAATCATAATCACAAAACACATTTTAGTGTGAAATATAAATAACTAGATAAATAAATATAAAAAATGTAATGGCAATCTAAATATTATTATCAAGAATATTATAATTATAATACATTTATTATAATAAACAAGACAATTAATATTAGTACATTATAAATATCATAATAATAGAGATTTCACAAGAAAAAATATTACAAAATAATATTAATAAAATATTATTATAATTATAGTCATAAATATTATAATACATATAAAACCACTAGTTTAAGAATAAATATTAAGAAATTATATTTATATATTGAAGATGTAATGCTGCGATTATTAGTGAAAAAAAAGGATTAATTATAAAAACAGCAGTTTGAAAAAATAAAATAAATAAATAAATAAAAGTGGTTTAAAAATAATAATGAAGGTTTAAATAAATGTTTGTGTCTTTTCATAAGGACATCACTCTTGAAAAGATGTATCCTTTAGCATAGATATAAAAAGACATTGAATGTAAGAATCATAAATAAGGAAAGGAATCAATTAGAAATCTGCATAAAGTTGGAAATGAAATAAACTATGGGAGATTTATTTGATTAAGTGTTATCGTCAAGAATATATTTGGGAAAGTAAGTTTTATATATATATATAGTAAGTGATTATTGGAAGATTAAAATTAATTAGAAATAATTATATATATTTGTACACGATCATTGCAATAATGATGCTTGCAGCAATTATTGAGCCTTATAAGTAATTACGATCATAATATAAAAATGGATAGATTAATATTTATGATCAATCAAATGTAAGATTGAAGGAAGGAGACTAAGGAATTAAGAATCATGGGAAGACACAACAGTTCAGGTGATGTATTCACTTAGCAATAATATTTAGCATATTTTGAATATAAGAACTAGATATGGTTAATTTGATTATTGATATAATAACATCCTTTAATCTTATCATAATGAGAATTATCATAGGAAATGATGAACTTAAAGAACCATTGGTAAATGAAAATATATTTGATTATAGGCATGAAATAAATTTTGGATGAGTGCAAATATATCTGATTGTTTAAAGATTGTCTACTATGTGCTTGTAAACCTATTAGGATCGACGAAACATGGGTAAAGTTGGATTGCCTAAAAACCCCACTTTCAGCCCCTTAGGCCCTAGACAAGGGATTGGGCTTTGCAGCCCCTTAGGCCCTTAACAAGGGATTGGGCTTTGCAGCCCCTTAGGCCCTTGACTAGGGATTGGGGTATAGAAAGATGGGGGTCCCACCTAGGTCTCTGCCCCTTAGGCCCAAGATACGGGATTGGGCAAGAGAAGGTGGTAGGCCTTAGGCCACTTGGACTCTATGGTTCCTCTCCCCTAATAGGACAAGTGTCTTGTAAGGTGTTGCCATGAGTGGAGTATGCAGGTACTAAGCCCAAGGCAAGAAGGATTGTGATGGACAACCTCTTGAGTTTACATGAGGGCTTCAGGGCGGATCCACCTATGGCACTCCTCTTATGCCTTCATTAATTGATTTATGTTTATGAATATATTGTGGATATCTAGATATTATTGCTAACAAATATGTGTATGTGGAAATGTTTTTAAATTGGTGAATGCAAATTTCAATCTAGGATTATTTCATTAGAGAAACACATTCCTTTTGGAAAGAAGAAACCCTAGACCTAATCAACAATCAAATTCTAGGGCAAACAAGCAAATACAAGAGCAAGGCTAGGTAAGGGACATTACAAATAGTTCCAACTTCTATATCAAGTCTACAAACTATCAAACATGCCCTAGAGGGATTGAAATCAGATTTCCTCCATTTGCTCTCAAATAGGGACTTAGCCATCAAGTTTGCAGAAAAGACTCACAGAGCCAATACAAAATCTGCTCATCGTGATCTAAGATGTGAGACACCCCCTGATTCATGCGATAGGAGTGATGAGATGTGGAATCCAAGTGACTATGCAGGGATTCTGTTGACGCAAGCGAGTGAATTTCACCTTGGTTGCATTGTAAGGAATGCTCATCATTTTTCTTTTAGGCCGCAAGAATGATTTGATGATACAAAAATGTGGGTTGGATCAAAGATTACACAGTCCACGCTGGTATGATGTGCTTCCATCTCCAAAAGATAAAACCAAATCCTACGGGTCTCCTACTCTATTTCCTCAAAATGGTTGCTTACAAGTACAGGAAATAGAGTCTCATCATGCAGATGACTCTTTGGTAGAGTTTGCAGCTCCCTTACTTCAGGGATTTACGATGGAGTCACTTACCCTTGTGTGGCATACACTTGGAGGAATGAAGTTTCAACAGAGCTACGATCCTAGTGAGCATGATGGCATTGGTGTTCCAGCCCTCAATGACCGAGATCCACACCACAATTTGATAGGAGATGGCTGTCCTACTTCACAGAACATGGATTTCTTTCATAGCTTTTGGACAGCGATTGTTCAAGAGTTTGGAGGAGAGTTACATCATCTCCTCATCATTGGAAAGTGCCATAGGGTTGACACTCTATCATCCTATGACCTTGGAGGTATTATTTGCATCCCCATAGGTCGGATTTTAAGTCTTGAGAAGGCTGATCTGTTCTATATCAGCAACCCAAGAGGAGCTACTATATATTTTTTGGCACCTATGATGGGTATTCTTCACATCCATGAGAGATCTACAAAAGTTGGAAAGTGGTTTTGTGTTGCCAGCACTTTGAGATGCTTCCATCTTGTCATGTTTGACAAGTGTGAGGATGTGGTGGTTTGGGATCCAGATGGTGACATGCTTGGCACATCATTTTGTTTGGATCTTGATGAGTTGCTTCGCCACTCTCGGCATGTAATGTCCCCGAATTGGAGGTGAAGTAATTTAATTAAATTAATTGATTAAGTTGTCCAAATTAATGATATTTCAAAAGGATAGCTTAATTGATTATTTTAATTAATATAAAGTGGGAATATTAAATTAATTATTTATAAAGTTATTCCAATAAATTAATATCAAAAGGATTTTATATTTAATTAATTTAATAAAGGTGACTAAATAAAATAATATATTATAAAGTCACTTTGAGAATAAAATAATAATATTTCTAGAAGCTTCTTGGAAGGCATTGAGAAATCTTTATAAGGAGTTGTTGGCTAACCATTTGGTCATGTCTTGAGTTATTCTATTTTCATACCTGTGTGGTAAGAGCTCAATGCTTGCATTGCCTGAGGGTTTGAAGACTCTAGGGTACCGGTTTCGGTTGTGAAAGATCAACCCTAGCTGGAAAATTGTGGAGGAATCCATCCAAGGTTTCTACAAGTGCTTCATCGAAGAGTTTTGACAGGTGCAATAGCTGATATATTATTGTCCTACTGAATAAGTGATTGAATGCAATAGCTGGTTTATTATTGCATTTATTTAGGGAGTTTACACAATTGCAATAGCTGGTTTATTATTGCAATTATTGAAGGATTTGCAGGTTTGCAACAGCTGGTTTATTGTTGCAATCACTATTGCATTGGGGTTTTCCAGTAGATGAGGTATTGTTGCAAATTAGCATTGAAAGAAGTTTATTTCTTGTTGACAAATTTAATGATCTTTGACCAAATATGTGGAGAAGACAAGTGTGGATTCTAGATAATTTTCAGTTTGAGGAAATCGATTTTGCAGCTTGGAGCAATAATTATTAGCAGCCAGTTTTGAATTCAATTTGGTGAAGAAATCTTGTGGAAGGATCATCAGTTCATGCTATATCGATTTAACTTTTTGAAGGGACGATTTCTATTGAGGATCAGTCGTGGTTTTCTTGACAAATTTGGGCGCAATTTCCAGCAAGATATTCAGGTTCGATTTTGTTGATTGGATCCATAATAAAATTTGATTTTTCCTAGAAAGAAGTCGCAACCCATCAAGCAATTCAAGCGCTACAAATGGACAGACGATTTTGGACTTTAGGCGCAACATTTGATTGAGGTGTCTTAGAGGCATCATTGGTGAACAAGCTGAGCTGGGCGATTTTGCATGCCATCCTCAACACAGTCGCTGCCAACCAAGCTCAAGAGCAGTTTGTCATTGAAGGGGTCGTTCATCCAGGTTCACCATATATTTGTATTTGTATTCACAATAATATTTTCATTGAGTCGATAGGTTTCCTTGCACATAGATTGTTGTTGTCCCAACATTAGTCTTTGCATTGTATGATCATTGTAATCTGTTGGCATTTAAATTCGCACCTCTGGAATGCGTATTTGAAACGGACAGCTATGCACAGATAAACTGCTCTTCAAATTAGGAGGGGAAACTCCCTCTTGCTGATGGTGTTGAAAGAAAGTAAACTAAGAACTAAGTTGCCTATCTTTTTGATCAACTTAGAGCACAAGGTTTATTAAACACAAACGCCGCAGCTGAGATTTTCTGATTTAAGAACTTCAACTACAACTAACTTAAACTAAAGACGTTTCTAACTTCTCAAGTAATATGCAGAGCAAGAGAAACTAGAAATGAACAAGGTTGATTCTCTGACAAAATGCTTCAATAAACTCTTCTCAACAAACATCTACACACTTCAATGTAAGCTGAAATCAAGATCATAAAAGCAGAACACAAATAACGGAAATCTGAGATGTTATACCAAGGCAAAGGAGGCTCATGATTTTATTACTCAAACTACTGGAACAAAATCTACTTCTAACATGCCTGGAACAAGAAGTTGCAGCTAAAGAGACTTGCAATCTTGTTCTTACACAATAGGAACAGCTATTACAATAACTCCTTGTTGGCTAAAAGAGACTCAACAATTTTCTATCATAAAACAATTGAACAACAATTGAATAACAAATAGAAGGCACAATAGGCTCAGTGTTTTGTTATCACTAGCATGGTTAAAGAAAACTAATGAGCAAAGGCTCTTATTTAGAGACAAGCAGAGGAGTAGGGAACCCTAAAATCTCCTTGCTTTCACAATCTAGGGTTTGCTCAACAAGCAAGCTTTATTACTAAATCTAGAAAGAAGATAACATCTAACACCTAAGAAAGCAGAAAAAGCGGGAAATGCCAACTATTACATTTTATCTTCTTTCTCCTCTCAAAGAATGGATAA
>VDFB02309441.1:0-28023 GCA_007258455.2 Sequoia sempervirens
AATTGAAAAATGGGGACTAGACTTTATTGGCCCAATTTCACCAAAATCAAACAAAAAAGAGTACATACTAGTTTACACAAATTACCTTACAAAGTGGTTGGAGGTTATGGTTGTACAATTTGTAAGAGATGGGAATGTGGAAAAGTTTCTCCATGAAGACATATTCATAAGATATGGAGTTCCAAGAGAAATTTTCACTTACGAGGGACCTCAATTTACATCAAATTTGTAAAACGGTTCAAGAATATGAGATCATACACATAAAATCTACACTTTACCACCCTCAAGCCAATGTGAAAGTGGAAGTCACCAACAGGGAAATTGAAAACATCCTCACAAAGACAATGCAAATTCATATGAAAGACTAGGCATTTAGATTTCCTGAAGTAGTTTGGGATTATAGAAAAACCTAGAAGATCACAATAGGATTTACACCATATGAAATACTATATGGTAAGAAAGCAATACTTCCTATAGATTTGAATATAAAATATTGAGGAAAACAGTCAAATTGGGCATGGATTTTTCAACAACATAGTAGGAGAGTTTGCATAACTTGAATGCCCTGGATGAAATCATAATGGAATCCATTCACCACACCAAAGTTGTCCAAAATCAAATAATCTATTGGAATGATCAATTTATTAAGACAAAGGAATTCAATATAGGTGATTGGGCTCTACTTTATGACTCTAGATATAAAGATTACAAAGGGAAATTACAAACTAGATGGCTTGTGCCATTTGAGATAAAAACAACTTGTATTTCCTAATGGAGCAGTGCAACTACAAACAATCAATGAAGTAAGGTTATCATTGCTTTCTAACATACACATATTGAAGGTTTAGAAGAAACCATTGCAAAAGGATTACTCCATTCTTACATTACAACAACAATTTGAACCTGTAATTGAAAATACAACATAGCCAACCATTTCTAAAAATGAATTAGTAGACGAGATACACAACTTGCCCATTGATGTTCCACAGGTATAATTTTCTCACATATTTCACATGCACACACTGCATAGGTGACAAATGACAACATTCATTTATGAGATATTCGCACAAGCAACAGGGACCCGAAACATCACTATATGTACACTACACAATAACTTATCATAATTAACATAGTTGATAATTTAATTTATGCATTTTTATACATTCATTCATGCATTCTACATATCTTAATTGACTTTTCACTACTTTTAATCTAATGCTCTACCAAAACTATATCCATTAAGTGAGGAAACTTAATATCTTCCGTTGGGGAGAGGGTTATTCATTATTTTTCTTGGTTTTGAAAAAATCTCTACAAAACCTTTCCATTATTTTCCTTTATTTTCAAAAGACACAAGATTAGAGGAGAGAAAAGGGTTTGAGGCAGCTAAATCAAGAGGTTACAACATACAAACATAGTGGAACTGGTGTAGTTTGCGCGGCGAAAAAAAAATTGAACAAGAAAAAAGATGAATTAAAGAGACCATAGAACATTGGATCATTACCATGGGAGGTGACATAATTTGCAGAGAACCAACGACATAGAACCAGTTGTTAGATGATAGGCTAGTTTTTTGCATTTTTCAAAAAACTTGTTGGTTGGAATATTTTTTGAAGCTCATAAATTTAATGAGGTCATGACCCAATAGTTTGCAACCACATTACAAAATGACAAAGAAACTATTAGGGGCTTAAGGTTAGATGCTTTAGAAGTTGACATAACTAAAGTATCTAGATTGCTAAGGATTGGAGAAGAGTTTCCAGTTAGGGAAAACACAATTGCTACTAGAGAAAAATTCAAATAGTTAGGAGAAAACTTGGATTCCTCTTCTCAAGGTATAAAATGATTATTTTTACCTTGGATTTGGGATTCAGTTTGTTTCTATGTAGTTAAGTATTTGACATGTGATGGTAGACAATCTTTGTTCTACATAGTCCATTTTAAACTGTTGAGTCATCTTCACCATGGTAGGCATGTGAATGTCCCTAATTTCTTATATAATCTATTAAAGAGAATGCCATGTAAACTTACAAGAGGAAAAGAAACAATACAACATTGTCTCACTTTTGTTTGGTTACGCTATTGATAAAGAGAATTCTTAGGATACAATTTCCAAATGTTTCTTGGGAAAGTTTTCTTAATTTTAACAATATAAATAATATCCTTGAAGAACCTATTGTTCCAAAAATAATAGAAGAACTTGTTGTTCAAAAAAGGGAAATGCACTTTGGCTCCCTTGGTATGTCATCTACCTGTAGCATGAGAGAGCCAGAGGAGCAGAGCCTGCAGGAAACACAACTTATAGCCTCTATTGAGCAACTGTAGTAGGGGACAAGGAAGAATTTTTTTTTCTAGAAAATCACAAAAAGGAAAGAAAAGGAAAAGTGGAGCCTCTTCTTCTGTACCTGCAAAAGGGTAGTAGATACCCATACAACCCAAGAGGCTATCACATTTCCTAAATAGAATAGGGGCCATGAGAGGATCAATGAAAAAGCAGGAAGAGGATGTCGTAATGGTGGAAACAAATAAAGAATCATAGAGGAATTCATCTATAAATGTAAATATACTGATTGCATAGTTTAGTACTATACAAGTATCTCAAAATTTGATTTAGAGGATGTTTTTGTAGCAAAGAAAATGAGAAGGAGATCCTCAAAAATCCTTGATTCAGAGGGTTGTAAATACACCAGTACAATGGGGGATGAATAGATTTTGGAAAAGGATGAAGAAATTTTTATAGAAGAAAGGAATATTGGTAAAGAACTACAAGAAGTAATGGAAAGAATAAAACAATTGGAAGAATTGTTGAAAGAACATCAACAAAGGGACAGTGAGAGGGATGCAAAAATTAAAGAATTGGAGGAGAAGCACTATAAATTTGAGCATGGGTCTAAATTAGAGGTACTTGCACAACTTGCTATGGTTGAAGCGAGCAACAAGGAACCAATATCTGAAGGTCTAATTCCTCAGGTTAGAACCCCTATTGGACCAATTGTGGTGTCTATGGGTGTTGAACTGTTGAAAAGAACCCAAGAGTTCTCTCAAAGTAAGAAGGATTGGGAAAAATAAAAAGATGAATTAATATCCAATCACACCAAGGCACTTGAGCAACAAGAGATGAAAGTGAAAAAGTTGAAAGTAAAAATTGAGATGATGGAAGATAAAACATCACAGTTGCTAAAATTCATACCACCTACAAGGGGTTTTCCATTGTTTCTATAGGAAAAGTACTTGTGTTTTTAGTTCAGTTAGTTGATTAGTGATTTACCAATTTCCATGAATAGAAAATTTATGTTTTTAGATACTTTCTTTGGTTATACACCAGACATGCAAGACCAATTATGTGCATTCTATTTGCATAACTTTGTTCTCTCAGATGATACTCAATGGAATCCATTGATGTTTGTGGGAGACCTTAAAATTAGAGCTTTGGATTCCTACATCAAAAATTAACAAAAAAGGGGTGAAATTTTACAATAATACAATGAAAAGAAAAAATCTATTGTTTTGTATCTCTGAAAAGAATCAGTGGATCTAAACGTAGTGATAGATCGGTGATTAGAGCTTCTGGATTACAAAGGTGTGGGAAGGAAAATAATGAGTATCAAAGAACATGATCATATGAGAATGAAGTAACTAGCTACAAGACCTATTAATCAAGCCTTCAAGTTTGTGTAGAAGAGATGAGAAGAGCTAACCCCAGAGTTGAAGAAGAATGAGCCACACTCCAAGTATAATTTTGTAGCCATTATCAAAAGATCTCATAAGTGTATAGAAATTGCCAGGAATAATGGACTTAGATGGTTTTCACTCACCTTTCATCCACTAATTCTCCTCTTTCCAGTACCATATTAGACAATGAAGAAACATGGGGAAGAGTAAGTATCAAATAAGATAATATTGGAAAATATTTTGTGTTAATGACTCAAATATTATCTAAGAAAGACAAAGGGAGTTGATATTGTAGCAGATTTCAGGGAAATAACTCTACAATATAACCTCCACCCTTAAAATTGCTTGAGGACAAGCAAACAATTTAGTTGGGGGGAATGATGGGTCTAGTCAATAGCTAGTTTTCTTCCATTTAGTTTATGTCTTTTAACATTTCAATCTGCTAACTTCACATGTACAATCTTGAACCTTATACATGTTTTTATCTTTCATGCATCTTAAACCAAACTTATGGTATGATTGTACTTGTATGCATGGATATTTCAACATTCATGAAATTCATTATGATTCTACACTTAATCCATGATTATTGATGACATGTATACTAAATATATGAAGCTAACCTCTTGCAACTAGAATTATAGCTCGCAAAATTGGATTTCCAGCTCGCAATAAAGGGATTGCAAGTAGTTGTAGGGGAGAGTCCAAAATACTGAACATGTAACAATTCCATGAAGTAATGAAGGCAACCATTGAAATGGTCAACCATGAGTCACCAAATCATTGAATAAGATGATAGGAGGAAGAAGGAGTCTACTTTTATAAGGAAAGCAATGACGTGACATTTTTTAGGGAGCATGTGTGTCTTTGTCAAACTATTAGAGAAGAGTTTTAGTTTTACTTCTCTTCTGCTAACTTTTTCAATTATGGTTTTTAGTTGCAAAGGCTAGTCCTCTCCCTATTCTTGAGGGAGAGGGGACATATGCATTTAAATTTTGTTTTTAGTCCTTGTGTCAATAAAACTCCTTCCGTACCTATATATCAAGATCAATGGTTGAGGAGAAAATCTAGTTTAGGATATAGTTTTTGATAAAGGAAAAAACAGGTTTTATAGGGACCCAAAACCACAAAGTTTACAACATAAAATAGAAAAGGAAAAAAAAAGTCCACTGAATTAAATAGGCTGCAAAGAAAGAAAAACCTTGAAAAAACAACAGCCAACAAAAAAAAGCTAGAAAGGACCACCAAAGAGCCAGTCAAGGTGCAGACCAAAAAACCAACAGCAACTAATCCAGATTCTTCAACACTTTCTCAGTCTCGGCCTCCAGATCCTGCATATCCTGGACTCCCTTCTTGAAATTTTGAATCATTTGTGGCGTGGGGAGTGCCTTCCTTTTCAGATTAGCCCTGGTTCTCTTCGAAATCCCTATGTCCTCTTCCTGGTTTTTATCTTTAATGGGGAGTGCCTTCCTTTTCAGATTAGCCCTGGTTCTCTTCGAAATCCCTATGTCCTCTTCCTGGTTTTTATCTTTAACCTCTTCCAAATCAACAACCAAGGAACCCTGTTGAGCTTTATCCAGTTTTTCTGTCATTGCGTTGATAATGATAGCATTATGTCTTGCCATTCTATTATTTTGTTCAGTAATTATCTTCACAACATTTTTTATTTTTTCTAGTTCAGGATATAGTTGTTAAGTTCTAGTTTTTGTTTTACCAAACAATATTTCATTGTTGTTGGTTTTTAATTATTTAGTTATAATGGATATGTACTTTTGAATGGGAAATCTTTTGAAGATCCTCTTTAGGCCGTGAGAAGTTTAATTTTTATGCAATAAAGGAGTTTTAGTTTATTTTCATGAATTATTGTTTAGTAGTGCATAGTTAATATTTCCTATGGGCACAACAACTCAAGAAAGGGCCACTTAAGGTATTTCCAACCCATCTTATTTTCTGTACTAGATTAGATGTTCATTGATGTATCTATTTATTTGAATTTTCACTTGTATGTACGTGAATTCCTTAAATGATATTTTTTAGCATGAATTGCATTATGTAATAGCATGTTGAGTTAGTCTTGAAAGTAGTTAAGAATTTAGGAGTCAAAAGCCAATAGTATTAGTTAGTTTTAAAGTTTTGTCTTAGTAGTTAGCATTTACAATATTAAGGCGAAGGCGCCCATAGCATAAAAAAAAAATTATGTTGTTTCCCCTATTTTACAATTTAATGCTTTGTTTTTCTTTCCTAGCCTTATTGTTTTTTGTACTAGTGTAAACCGCATAGACTCACTAATATAGGTTGTGTAAAGTCCATGAATGCACATATAGTGCCAACATCATGAAAAGCTTACAAAGTCTTGGTTGATAATTAAATGAAGCCTTTGTGAGGGTATAGTGAATTGATCAGTTAGGAACTTGTCCAATGAATTGCGTGTCCACTCATAAACACCAAGTTGATTGAAAATTAGAAAGGCCTTACAATGATATCTAGAGAGTAGATAGGGAAGGAGAGAGAGAGGGGGGGGAAGGAGAGAGTGAGAGAAATATGGGAGAGAGAGAGGGAGGGAGGGAGAGGTAGGGAGAGAGAGGTGAGATAGAGAGAAGTAGAGAGGGAATGAGGGAGATATATTGAGAGAGGGGGGAGAGAGATAAAGAGTAGATAGGGAATTGTAGAGAGAGAGGGGGGAGGAGAGAGGGATGTAGGGAGGGAGAGAGAGGTGAGATAGAGAAAGAAAGAGGGAAGGAGAAAGGGGGAAGAAGAGAGAGAGAGAGGAGAGAGAGAGAGAGAGAGAGAGAGAGAGAGATGGGTGGAACTAGAGATAAGGAAACAATGAGAGATAGATGGACAATGGAAGAGAATTTGCATTATAACTCCTAGAGATCTGAAACCACTCTCAAACATCTTGAAACTATATACATAAAATATAACTTAAAGTATAAGAAATTAAATTTCCATATGTAAATTTCAACTTAAATGTTTATTTCATGTATATAGTTTTGTTGAACAACAAGGAGAAAGAGAAAGAGAAAGAAAAAATAAAGAGAAAATCAATTTCAATGCAAGACAAAATGTGAGCACATTATAACATGCTCACATTTTTGTTTTATTTGGAAATTTCCAAGCCTTTGGCTTGGATTTACCTTAAAGGCTTTCAACCCAAAGGCTTGGACTGACTTTCCAATGTTCAAAGATGTGTTTTCATAGATTGTGAATTTTTTTTTGACAGAATCTTGAACGTGCTTCGCATCAAGTTTGCATGTGTTTTAGTGTCAAGTCAAAAAAATACCATGATAATGATAAGATCTCTCTTAGCTATCTAACCATGTAATTTTTTTCACATTTCGAGTATGTTAAGGTTTTCATCTTTAATTTCTTTTATTGGTGTATCCACTTTTTGTCAAAAACCAATGTTTGGTATTTTCACTTTATTCTTTAATTGTCATCAAAATTTCAAATAAATTGTAACATTTTTAGAAATTAGAATCCATTCTATCCACTCTACACATTAAAAAAAATGATTTTCGATTAGTTTTCAAAAAATTTAGGGGGTAGCATGCTCAAATTTATGTTTTTAAGGATGGCTCCAATTTGAAAATTAGTAAAAAATCATATATTCATTAAAAATTTAGCAAAATAATTGAGGATAAACTACATGGTGTTAGCTATTTTCTCACTAAAGTGATTTTTGAAATACTAAAAAAATGTTAACATTCTAGGGGGGCCACACCAAATGCTATGATGTTTTTTTGAAAAAATAGAACCAATTTGTGTGACCCGCCTTTTTTAACCCCTTAATCTCTACCATTTTCAAAAAAATAAGTAGTTTAGAAAGTAGATTCGGATCACTACGACTCTTTTTTTGTTACATCTTAAATTTTTTGAGTGTAACTATCTTCAATTTGTCATCCAAGGTCAATCTTTCCTGATTTAAAAAAAAAAGTGGCCACATAAGACCCTTTTTTGGTCCCCCATTTCCATGCACTTACCCATTATGCGCTATGGACTAATATAGTGACCTATAAAGAAGATAGTGAAAAGAACCCATTTAAACTTGTGTATGAAATAGATTGCCAAGATTCTAAATAGTTTGAAGATGTTGGTGTATTAGTTTTAACTTAGGATATGGAAGGAAGAGAAAGTGATGCAATATCTTAGAAAATATTGGAACTAATAGAGTTGGATGAGAATAAAAGGACTATACATGAGAAAATATTATCACATTAGCAAGAAAAAAATATATCTTTCACAAGACAACATTCTAAAGAAACTTCTAAGTTGGATACATGGTCATCATATGAACTACTAAATGTAAGGTATAGGAAAACATGAAAAAAATTTGATCCTTTATGGCTTGGGCCATATAAAATTTATAGAGGAGTATGACCACAATGTGTACTGTCAAAAGGATTTAACAAGATATTTAATGGATTTTTCAGTTCATGATCAATATCTTAAGCATTACTTCATGTGATTGATGATGTCATGCCTTGTATGTATATTGTGTTTTGTGTTATGAGTTGGTGTCTTTGTGTAATCCCAATCCCTATTGATCATGATAAGTGTGTTTATCTTGGTCTCCTCTTTGTGTTCCTTTTTATGGTCTACTCCTAGAGATCTAAATTCTCTTGTGCTATAAGATACATATGTTCCCAACCAAAGCCAATGTTGGGACTCAATTTATTAGTTCCAAAATTTGGTTGTCCCGACTCCTTTACGTATTTAGGCCTATTTTTTTGATCACATATAATTAATATGCGAAATATTTGTATAGATCTCAATTTTCCAAATTTTCCTATGTGTTGTTCTCCATCATCCCCCACGTGCTTATCATGTTTTAGAAATGTCTCAAAATCCAAAAAATTCCAAGTGTGGAGATTTTCTATTCAAAATTTGAAGATTACATTCTAAATGTCAAAGTTTTAGAATTTTCCACCTTGATGTACCTTTTCTTGACCCTCACTCTTTCCCTTGTCCTTGTCAAAATTTTAGAATACCTCTTATTGACATGGTTTTCTATATACCCTTGTACTCCAAAAATTTACACAAAATTACCTTTTAGAGTCATGGTTTAAGTCATTCCTTCACCTATATTCTTTATGGCATGGGTTTTTTGGTATCCCTGATCCTTGATCTTTTAACATTTCCTTCTATATACATTTTTTGAGTCATGAATATAGGAATATCTTTAACATGAAACTTTGGGGAATTGGTTATGAGGTATCCTTGACCCCTGATCCTCAACATTCTCAAAACTCTAAAAATCCTATGTTTTGTATTATTCACTTCTACCTACCTGCCTATGTGACCTGGGTGACCATCAATGACCATATTTGATGTTCCAACTACTCCAAGGGTGTTTCCTTGCCCATAAAGGTTGTTCATCTCAAGGTTACTACTTGAAATGAACTTCAAGCAATGGATGAGGAAAACCATTCTACCATTAGTGTGGTGGTTGCGTTTCTAATGTTAATGCTTTTCATGCAAGATCTAGCTTTCCATTTCAATAAATTTCATGGGATTTTGACTCGTTACAATTGTTACATTGATGAATTATGATCCCCACTCAAGTTCCACAAGGATTCAATGACCAAACAAAGTGTTATATATATCAATTCATCTTTCAAAATAAAGGTCAATCATTTCTCAATTTCCATTGGATTGTAATGCCAAAGAACTTCTAGGGTTCCAAATCTTGTACATTTGGTTACCATTAGGACAGTTTATCTTGAAAATCATGAAGAGGTAGCTATTTTGTAGCATATGTTTATAACTAGAAATGTCTCCTTGGCCAATTGCATATTTTAAGAAAATTCCAAGTGACAAAGTGTGATAGGTATTGCTTAGCTTAACATTTTCTCTCATCACATTTGTTGGTGTGAATGTAATATTGATTTGATAAATTTTGAAACACTTTAATGCATTGTAGATGTTATTTGTAATGGTATTTCTAGTATTGCATGCATACTTTTAGAAGTTTGGAGATGGATTATTAAACAAGTTTAGTTATTAACATCTTCTCTATTTTATCATTTTTATGTCTTGCCTCTTCTAATTTTATTGTGAATTTTTAGCCCAATATAAGCCACTAGTCTTAGAATTTTTTGACCCTCTGTGCACCTTGAAATGAATAATATCTTTAGTGAACAATATAGGAGTAGGAGGTTTTTGCATGCATTTCATCATTCAATATTTTAACTAGAGAAACATATGTAACAAGCATTGAAGGATTTATACCTTTTGAGAGTCATGTCCTACATACCCACATTTGCAATAATGCAACCATACTTTTATCAACTTAACAAAGATTATATGCACATTAAATCAATCCTTAGTTTAGCGACAAATTTTGGGACTAGATGTACACTAGATAAGTTACTATTGTCTATAGTTTATTTATCTTTAGTGGTGACTAAATTTTGTTAAAGACTACCTCTAAAACACCTTCTTAGATCTAGTTGAACCCAAAGCAAAGGAGAGACTATCCACTATTAACAATTGACCTATTATCATTCATTCTTTATTGATGAATTTGAGAATTTGATCCATTCACCCTCAGAATGACAAATCCTTAGCCTTAGATTAGAATGACCCCTATAAATTTTTAGAAATTTCAAGACTCAACATATACATTTTTAATCCCAACTTATAATTTCAAAAAAAAAAAATTATTATTTTGTTACATTTATTTATCTTAGTTTTTTTTAACTTATCTTTTCATATTAGACACATTTTCTAACTAAATCTTGAAAAAGATTTAGAAAGTGTAAAACAATTTCAAACCACAATACATTGAATCTTGATAATGACATGTATACATTTTCCAAGAAAAAACAAATCAAATAGTTGTTTTCCAACCTTGATAACAAAGTCATATGCTTCCAATTGTCATTTAAAGATAATTTTTGTATTTTGAAGATAAGATTTGCTCTAAATTTTTATAATTTCAAGACTAGATTTACTCTAAATCTTTATATTTTCAAGATAATATGTGTAACTTAATTGATTTGGTTAGTTCAATAAAAAATATTCATATTATACATGTGTGACATCTATCTTTATATAACGAACTACAACAATATAAACAAGTATTCATCTAAACTATATTTTTAATAACAAATATTGATGTAGAGTAATTAAAGAAAAGCATTACATTGAGTTTTTTGTTGAATCAGGTAATAGTAAATAGTAATTATTTCTTTTTAATCAACCCACTTCTATTAATTAGCCCATAGCCCCACTCTTCTCCTCTTTCTTTGACATTAAATATTAATCAATCATTGTTCCACATTTATTATAATTTTTTTAATATTAGTATTTAATTAACTATTCCCTCATTTATGTGAAGTCTAGGGTTGATCCCCTTGCTAATCCTAGGAAAGATGTGAAGTGGCAACTGCCAAACAAGGGATGGGTGAAAGCAAATTTTGATGGGGCATCGAGGGGTAACCTGAGGCCTTCAGGACCGAATGCATCCTTCGTGACCCTACGGAAAGAACATTGGCAGAGGAAGCAATGATAAGTACTAATAGTTGGAATGAATAATGAGGCTGAGGTACTGACGATATAGATGGGGGTTGAATTGTGTAGAAGGATGGGATTTCAAAGGTTACATCTAGAAGGGGATTCAATGCCATTTGAAAAAAGGGAGACCCCCAATTGAAAAATCCGAAGAGTCCTAAGATGGATTTGGGTAGACATTAACCTACCAAATGACTTTAAAGTATCCCATATTTATCGAGAAGGAAATGTGGAGGCCGATAGCATGTCAAAATGGTCCATCGACATGAGCTATGATGATTAAACTCAGGGTGAGGAAGACTGGGCAGATATCTCGCACGTGTGAAGGACAATGGAGTGAAGGCTTCGTGTGAGGAAAAATTAAATGACTAGCAGACGGTTTAATGAAGGGAACAAATGACAGTGAAGAAGCTTAAATATAATGCTAAGGTGGGCTTGTTGATGAGGAGAAAGCAATATGGACACGACAATTTTCTTGGAGGCCAAAGAAAGGCAAATGTCGTTTAAGGGTAGAGTCTCAAACCAACGACTAAGGAAGGTTTTCAACGTAAGTGATGTCGAGATAATGGAGGTGGTGAAAGGCATTCTGGGTGTTTGTTTTTGGGCCGCGACCTACAAGTATAGGTTGAACCGTGGTATTGCAATGTTTCTAGCTTGGTTGCTGCAAGCAAGGGAAGACCAGGAGATGGTGAAGTGGCTGATGCAACGTATGGTGAGGGCTTGTTGGAGTGGGGTTGGAGAAGGTCTTGGAATGGGTAGTGTCTAGGTGGGGATTGAATTCGTCGGTGGGGGTGTGGACAACACTTACGATGGGCTACAATGACCCCTAGATACCCTTCATCATCTAGAGTGTAGGGGAGGACATCGATGCTAGGATACAGATGGTCATGGGCCATGTGGCAATGCTGAAAGAGTTAACCAGATTCTTCCGAATGTTGGTGAGTCCAGAGGTGTTGGTTCTACCATCAACACCAACTGCGAAGGGGGCAAGCGAGGAGGAAGGCACGGTTATTAAGGAATAATGAAGGCTCGGTGGTGTATGTAATCTTATTTTTAGTTGGCACGGGTAGCAGAGTTGGCTTGGACCGTGGGTTTGCTCCTGATTGGTTTCGGGTTCGACTCTGCTTCTGGGTTTACCCAGTTGGGATTGGCTTGCCAGCTGTTGGGTCGCCTCGCAGGGAATAGTCTTGCCCCCGCTCGCCCCAGGTACCCAAGATACGGGCTGTTGGGTGGGGTCGCGGGGATACCCTGTCGTTAACAAAAAAAAATAAAATGAAGGGTCGGTGGTGAAGGAGTGCAAAGGTGTAAAGACGATTTTATTTTGGTTTTTTGTCACTCTAATGTAAATCTGGCAATTGTTAATGATGTATTTGGGTATGGCCCCCTAGTACCATTTTGACTTACCAAAAAAAAAAAAACTATTACATTTAATTTATTTGAATTTTTTTATATTATTTAAATTTGTAACAATAAATTACAATTATAATTAATACAATAATCAAACAAATTGTTAATAGTAATTTTACACATTATCTATTATAAAAAGGACAGTAAATATTTTTTTTTCAATAGTAAAAAATTATCTTTGACTATTAAACCTAATAATAGTTCAATATAATCACAATTAATATTCTTAAATCAATAATATTTTATTTTTAAATTAATTCTGACTCTAGTGTGAACCTACCAAAAACTCTTATCTTTTATATTAAATTTGCTAACTAATTACATATCAAAATAATAATATTTAATATTAAACAATGCATTTTCAAAATAATTTAATTTGATATCTCTTAAATTAATAATAACAAAGTTCCACAATCTATAATGATTATTGTTGAATGGTTTCTTCATTCTGAATCAGATGAGAAAAATTGATACAAAAATATTTACACAATCAAACTTAGAAACCATTCAAGGATAATCTCTTAATTTATTTTTTTAAAGATAGATGTATTTCCTGCCTTCCTATGACAACAGGCGTACACAATCCTCTCCTCCTGCTCAGTTGCTTTAACTCCAAGCATAAACAACCGTGCTTTTCTGGGATAATAAAATGGTTAATTTCCAATAATACAGAAAAATTAAAGAAGAAACAGTTTCCTACAGCTGTCTTTCTGTGAAAGCAACCAGATTGTTAGGCTACCTCGATAACACCAGAGCGCAGCTCCCGCTACTTGGTCGGAACCAATTTAAAAGCCCGCCCCACCGCCATTAACTGGCCAATCCTCATACACTCTTCTCCTCTTCGCTTTTAAGCCAATTTTTCTGTAAAAAGCCTTAAAGCCATTCCATTGGACAACACTTTCTGGATTTGTTACAGAAGCTCTAAGGCCCTGTATACTCTGTCTGCAACGGCATCAACCTAGGGTTTCTGGATTTGTTACAGAAGCTCCAAGGCCTGTATACTTTATCTGCAACGGCATCAATCTAGGGTTTGCGTGTAAGGCTATACCTAGCGAGCGTTAACGATGTATCTGTTATCATCATGCGTAGATTTGAGGAGCAGCGGTGCAGAGACGAAGGTTCGAAACCTGACAGAACAGCCTGTGGAAGTACAAATTCGGGTGGGTTCCATGCTGAGGAAGGCGTACAAAGTGGGGCCTGGATGCGCGAAGACGCTGAAGCGCAGCAAGATACGCGACAACTATTCCCAGCGAGGGGAGAGCGCGGCTCTTTTCCATGGCAATGGTGAAGCTTATGTATGGATTCACAGTTCCAAGGCCAACTGGGCCACCGCCAAGCAACAGTATCTCACTCTTGACGACCTCAAAGCTTGCATTGAAGTCAGGATTTGTAACGATTCTGGGAAAGGAGCTTTTACTGTGCTTAAAATATCTAGATCAATAACCTCCTAGATTTTATTATATTTTTTCAGCTGGATTGGAAAAATATTATCTTCTGAAGGCGTAAATCTGTTAAAGCTGATACAGTCTATGAGTTTTTAAAAATCTTCAGAGAAGTTTATTGTTTTCTCTTTATTTTCCCCTTCAGATTAAACAATTTTTATTTTTATTTTAATTGAAGTAAGAAGAAATCAATTACATCTAATGTTAAAGCAAGAGCTGCACAGCAGTGACAGGGAAAATATCAGAGCAAACAATACAAGGCTGTCCAACAGCACCAAAGCCAAACATTTGATGTTGTGCATGTAGAATATTGATAAATGTTTTTTTATAAATGACGGTAAGGGATGAAGTGTAATGATGTGAATGTCTTAATAAAATTTCTTATGTCTTGTCTTTCATCTTAAATCTAGCAATCATTTGTTATATATTAAAATAGTTAATAAACATAATATTTAATGATTAGCATATTTTTGAAAAAACTATTTTTTATTCAAATAAAATAGACACCTAAAACCTAATCACATTTTACTTCTTTTAAATTTTTAAATTTATTTATATTGATAATATATATGTTTTGTATTTATTAATTAATCCAAATGTCTATTTAAAGATTTTTCCTCCTTTACAATGATAAAGAATGGTTGATTGAGATGGTTTATTTTTTTAATCATCACTTTTTAGTATTATATTTTTTTAAAATTATCCCAAAAAAGCTTGAGGATGGGAAAGCAAGTGGTATGTGCAAGGGTATCTCAAAAGAGAAAATAAAAAAACCAATAAACTCTCTATAGAATGACAAAACCCCTGGTGTAGATGGGCTATCAACCGAGTTCTATAAGGTATTCAGTGATTGGATTATAGAGGATCTATTCCTAGTGTACAAGGAGGCTTTGGAAAAGGGCTCTTTGGGAAAAAGCAAAAGCAAGGGCATCATAAAGCTGCTTCCTAAGGAAGGGGACCAAACTTTGATTAAGAATTGGAGACCGATAACCTTGTTAAATGTATTATACAAAATCCTTGCTAAGGTCTTGTCAAGGAGGCTGGAAAACATCCTCAAAAATTTTATCAATAGCACTCAAATAGGGTTTATTAAAGGTAGATACATTCTTAAGAACCTAATTACCAGTTGGGAAGCAATGGAGTGGGCAAGGGTTTCCATTCAAGAGGCAACAATGGTTCTACTAGATTTTGAGAAAGCTTATGATAGGGTTGAGTGGGCCTTTATCGGATTAATGCTGGAAGCCTTTGGGTTTCCGAAAATATTTTACACCATAGTGGTCACTCTCTTCAAAGATGTGGTGGCATAGGTTGATGTTAATGGCTCTCTTACATAAGAATTTTCTTTGGAAAGGTCAATCAGACAAGGCTGCCACCTTGTCCCTGCTTTGTTTGTTATTGCTTCTGATGCTTTGCACTATATCCTCAGAGCTTATATTGCCTCGCCAAAGGTCAAAGGTATTTCTCTGCCTAACCAAAGTGAATTGCTTAACATTCAATTTGCAGATGACATTAAACTTTTCCAACAATTAAATGAAAGCAATATCTCTAATCTAATGGAAAAACTTGATACAATATTTTGTTTTGCTTCGGGAGCAAAAATCTCCCTTGCCAAATCAACTATGTTGAGTTGGCAAGCGAAACCCTCGGATTGGTTATCAAAATTCAAGATGTAATGGAGTGGCCCCCAAAAGTAAGTAAGATATCTGGGCATACCCTTTGTAGTTAGTCCAAACCTGAAAGAGATGTGGCTTTGGATCCAAGGGAAGATTGATAAGAAAATTGGTAAATGGAATAGGTAGTTCCTATCTCTAGCAAGAAGAATTCAAGTCTTCTTGAAAATACTTTCATCCTATAGTTTATACTTTGCTTCAATGTGGTTGTTTAGTAGTTATCAAATTGATGAAATTCAAAAAAAATTAAGAAGCTTTTTGTGGTCAAACAAGAAAGAGAAGAAAAAGAAACATGTTGTGAGATGGGATTGGTGTTGCTTGAGCAAAGCAGAAGGTGGGTTGGGTCTAAAAGACCCTCAAAACTCAAGGGATAGCCTTGGAAACCAAGTGGATCTTCAAAGCAATAGAGGGGGGAGAGCCTTGGAAAGTCTTGGTTAGGAATAACATACAAAGGGCAACACCTAAGCATGCAAAGGCTTGGAAAGGGCTCCCCCTAAGTGATCTTCTTAGCAACCACCACCCTATAGCTCCTGAAGGGTCGGTGGTATTCAAGAGCATCTGGAAAGCATGGGAACACATCAAAGAGCATGTTCTGAACTTTCAGTTTTACTCAAACAATACTTTGTGCATGCACAGGTCAATTTGGTGGAATTCGGTTCACAATGGCAAGCCCCTAGCACTCCTACAAGGATGCTCGACCAAGACATGGGCTAGCAAAGGTATAAAGACCTTTGTTGATATTTTTGAAGAAGGTATTTTAGAAGATTGGAATCAGTTAAGTGCATAATACAATTTTCCCATGACCAATTGGAGAACTTGCTCAGTCTTAAAAGAAGCTTGTAAGGGATTTAACTGCCCTGTCAAGTGTTTGCACAATAGCGAATAGTATAAGGAATTTAAATGGACCGAGGGCACTATACTCACCAAAGTTAATGCCAAAACAGTTTAAAACACACTCACTAACCAACACGAGACTTTTAATGATTTAAACAAAGTGTGGAACCTTAGGATGGGCAAGAATGAATGGACAAAAGTGTTGAGAAACAACTAGACAAATATAATTGAACCAAAGAAGGCATGCTTAAGATGGCTATCAATCATTGAGAGTATTCCTTGTAAAATAATTCCGATGACATGGAAATATGTAACCTATGTAGGGCACCTGAAATAATAACACACATATTCTTTGATTGTATATATGCAAAGGAAATTTGAAATCTTTCTTTTTCATAATCAGGACATTTGGGACACAAGTTGTAAACCAAGACTTGACAAAATTATTTTACTAACAAACAATAAAATTGGGAAAGAAATAACATTGTTTTGGAACTATGTCACGGCTATTGCAATTCTCTGGGGCATTTGGAAAGCAAGAAATGATGAAAGATTTAATGGGGTTAAGATGGCACTTACTAAGTCTGCTAAAAGACTCACACTCTATAATATTGTTGTGTAACTTTCAATGATAGTAAAAGTGTCCAAGTTCAAATTTCTAAAGTTCCTGGAGGATGGTACAATGCCAGTCAACCTTCACGAGGTTAATTTTGGATACAGTTGGCAACACACTATTGAGATCTTCCTTAGGGCCTTGAAGGTTTTCTAGAAATATTTTAATGAAAAGAAAAAAAAGAACAACCAGGAGGAGGATGTTCCACCACTTCGTAGGATTGAGGACTTTACCATCTCGATGAAGTTGAGGCAGCAAGAGCTCTTCTAAAAAAGAAGAATCCGATCTACAGAGAGGGTGTAACATGATGAAGACCACCAATTTTAGTTCCTTTTCGACATCACAATATGACCTCCATATATGTTCTCTTCTAGGTGTTTGCTCACGAATACAGTTAGTAAGGTGCTTCCTTTTGGCATATGCAAGCACAAAATTTGATAATTTTGTAGGGCTATGAGAATCATATGGGATTCTTGCTATGTGCAGATGTCCATTCAAGTTGGTAAGGTTCCTTTTTGGCAGTTTTGGTACTTATGTACACTTGATATGCAATGCAAGTGGTCACAGATCCAATATACAAGCAGTTTTGGAATACTGACAATCAGATCCTTTTGGCTATGGACAATCCTCTTTGGTTATGCATGTTGTATATGTTGTATATCTATACATTGGCAATGTCAAAATCTGAAACAATATATCTAGCTATGTAAGGGGTCAAGATAATGTTGATAATATTGTAATGGGGGGGGGGTGTTCAGTGTAGTAGTACTGCAGCTCATCACCTTATATTTTTGTTGCTCAAACTATATCTAATAAAAAAAAGTCTCACATCATGACAATCTTATTAAATATTTTTAATAATAAATATGTTTTTTTTATGAATATAGCAATTAATATTTTAAATTTTAATAAAAATATTAATTATCATACAAATATGATTTTACTTTCAATCTTAAAAATTGCATACAAGATAAAATAATATCATTTTTTTTTAAATTCACTTAAAAATAGTTTTAAGTATCTATTTTTTCCTTTTGATTATTTGTGAAGTTTTGTATTCATTCATACATTTGTTATGTTTGAAAAATGCATTAAGTTATAAGGTGTTTTGAATAGTCTATAATCACTCTCATAATACATTGGATATATTTTGTAAATTTTAATGTAAAATTTAAAAGTTAAAATTTTTTCTCAAATTTTAATGTAGATATCTTGAGATTTATATTTTTGTTATATTAATCTTAAAATATTAAAATATAAAACTTTTTTAGTTGTTTTATTTTTATTTGAAGAACCATTATTTCAATTTGAAAAAGATAAATGAAAAAAAAAATAGTTGATGAATACATAACTATTTTTTAAAATAAAAGTATAATGATTAGAAAAAAGAAGAAAATTATTTTATTTACTTAAGATTTGTTTTATTTTACTTTACATATTTTTTAAATAAAGTTTTATTAATAAAAATTTCAAAGATTAAAAATAAGAAGAAAACTATTTTATTTACTTGAAGACTTATTTTATTTTACTTTAGAATTATAAACTTTTGATATAAAAAGAAAAAAAATAGGGTGTTGTCCCTTTAGTACAAGGCCCCACAGATCAACAACAATAGAGTAACACTAACAACATAGTAACAACAAGGTCTAGAAACCTAACCAACACCCTAAACAATTCATATCAAAAAACACATCCAAAACATAACACAAATACTAATACTAACAATAATGTCCATCATGAAACCATGATTTAAAGCAGTCTTAACCACGAACCAGCAAGGGTCATACTAGTTATAAGGAAACATAAAAACAATAACAATATCTTTAGTAAAATTAAAAAGAAACGAAGGCCATTGAGGCCAGCACCAGCCAAAAAACCAAATCCCCCATGACCCTAATCCTTCTTCCCACTGCATGGCTTGATTAAAGTTATGGTAGCCCAATCTTTAGTGAGGAACACAAGAAGTTCCTTGCTGACAGCTTCTTCCTCCACATTGTTCATGGACTTGTCCTTTTGTAGCAGACATAGAGTGGTGGTGAACTTTTGCATGATCTTCAGCATGAAACATGTAACATCCTGTAACCTTTTCTCCATACTTTCCACTTTGCATTTAAGGTTGTCAACCTCCTCCCTGACAACATCCTATTTATTGCGAGCCTCCTCCATGGGGGCCTTTCCCTCAGCAATGTTCGAAGCCCTAGACTTGACCTCCTTGATCCTAATACTGGCAGGACCCAAGGGACCCCTTTTAAGACTTTCAGAAACATGGAAGGAGCTACTAGCAGAAACCAAAAGAGCCTCCTCCTCCACATCCTTTTCCTCCTTGCTCTTACTCTCACTCCCATCACCATTGTCAGATTATGAGGCCTCCTTAAAACTCTCCTCTTTTTCTTGCTTGATGACCAATCTACTTGACCTGTGAGGGGTACTAGTCTCCTCAATGATCTGAATGTTGGAGTCAATTTGCTGAAGCCTAAATTTGGTTTTCTTAGAGGCTTTGGCCTTAGTTTTCAGGGTGGGAGCTATACATTTTTTATCCTTTTCTTCACCATAGGCCCCTGAGTGGAGGATGTGTCTTGGGGAGAGGCTTTTGCGGTAGGGTTTTTTATAAATTTTTTCTTACTGGGGCCAGAGGTATCCATAATGCTAGTAGACGGAGGAGCAGAAGAGACCGAAGCCTCTTCGACAGTAATGGGTCAAGGAGGGAAAAGGGCAAGATGGAAATGGTAGAGTTTGGACATAAGCCCTTGGTGGAGAATGGTGAAATTTCTATTCGAGTTCATGACTTCAACCACATCAAGCACAACATTCCCAAGAGAATGTAAGAGGAAAATTAGAATGGAGATATTATGGTAGTTTCTGAGGTGATTGAGGAAATTAAAATGGTAGTAATAATACACACCATATCTCCCCTCGAGAGTGAAATACTTCATCACCACCATGCAAACTTTGTCCCAACGCTCTGGAAGTGCCTCGTGGTCATAGCCCCCACGTAGCTTGACAGGTTTCTCATCACCACAGAAGAAGAGGTTGAGACTTGTCTGGTTGGAAACTTTGGTGGTTTTCTTCCATTTACGCCCGTCCATAGCAAGACCCATGGCCTTAGCAATATCCTCCTCATTAGCTTCAAAATAAATTCTCCCCATAGTTACCCTTCTGGCATCCCAAGAGGTGATGAATTGTTAATTTGGAGAGCCCCTCATCAAAGCCAAACATGCATTCCATAAATTGGGAAATTCCACCCTCCCTGCATATATGCCAGACTATGTCATTTGTCTTCCATTCATCACATTTATCTAGCTCAACACACACCTAGTCACCACCCATGGCACTAGCACGATTATAGCAAAAAACCATAACAATGAAAGGAAGAAAGAAAATGTGAGTGAAAATAGCAGAGCTCACATTCAATCATTAAATAAGCTCACCTTCATCCATTCATCAGGTAAATTAAACTCATTAAATCCATTCCTAAGGTTGTTCATTTAAATTAAATAAATCAAACATCACCCTTTTAATTAAATAAACAAAACTTTATTTAATTGAAATCCAAGTCATATTTCTCCCTCTTGATTTAAATAAATCAAAATATTTAAGTCAAATGGGTCAAAATACCCTAATCATCATTAGGCTAATCTAATCCTGATTAACCTAATCTAACCACCCATCACATCCTCTAGCTTTTCCCACTTGCACCAATAAATCATTTTAATTCATTTATAAATTCATCATTTTCCATCAACATGGCATTTTTGAGGAATATTCCCTCAAGTTTGAATTGAAAAACGAGTGGACATGTACACCCAACAAGGCATTTAATAGGTCTTACATGTCTCTCACATGTCCCTTGCACAAGTCAAACTCAACATTTACTCTCAAATTCAAATTTGAAATCTCCCTCTCTTTGGCACATTGACCAAAATGTGCTCATTCCTCATCCTATCACAAGTTGACAAGCGGCCTCATCTCATTGGCTAAATATTTGTCCCACATTCATCCATTTGGCTATTTCTCTCATCAAAATAATCTTTAAATAGAGGCTTCATCCTTCAACAAATCCTCCACAATCTCAAGCACAAATGCACCATTGTCATTTGAATCCATATCATCTTAGCATTCCATATCATTCTTCATAGCATTTTCATCATGGAGCTTAAGCAAGGATTGGGAAAGGGATTCTTTCCATAGAAGCACCAATCCAATATGAGATAGAGTTTGATTCTTGCTTCCTTATGCTTTCACTTAGCTCATTTGATATTTTGTTGTTTTGATTGCATTATGAAGCATGATTCAGTATTTCATAGGAGTTGCTTAATTTGGTTTTACCTCATTTTCTAATAACTCTAATGTTTTTTGATATTTGAGGTAAATGCAGATTTAGCAACCACATAATGGCGCTAGAAGGAGGGCGGGTTTTGAAATATTTTAAACATTTTTTTTTGCTGCCTTTCATACGCCTGCCAAATGCATTTGCTTGAGAGTTTTTATCTGCTATTTTTATTTGTACTCGGATTTGATGTATTTGCTTGAAAGTTTCTAAAGCCTTTTCAACGAGCTGATTCTTTCGCATTTACTTTTAGAAGTTTTTGAGATAATGTTCAGGCTCGGCTTTAAATCAATCACATGGGTTTGAAAATTTATTCCCTTCAATGAATGTGTATCATGCATATTGTTCCATGGTTACAGTTTTCAAGTAGCATATCCAAACTGCAATCATTGCATTTCATGCGACTACATTTTTGTGAGGCATTTTGTCAAGTAGTTCATCATGCCCTCACCATGCTTCCACTTTCCCACTATTGTTGCACACTCCTGTACGCTAGAAATTAGGTCTCTAGGTGCCATGTTGATCTGCTCTTGTTCCATCAAAGAAGACTTCTATATGCCACTTCAATCTTTACAATCATTCTTCATGTAATAGTGTCAAATCAATAGCAACCCTATCATCACATTTTCATCCTTGCATACAAACACAAGAAAGGATTCTCCCAATCCATGTTGCTGATCTGGTTACAATATTAATAGAAGTGATGTCATTGCTTCTCTTTGCTATCTTGATTTTGCAAATTTCGGAAAGGCGTTAGACATGTAAGGGCTACGAGTCTGGAGTTACGCCAGAGGACATCACTTCAAGGATGTTTTAATCTGATTTCTTTCCACTCTAATCAATAGCATTACTAAACCAATGATGGCGCCTAACGACTATGAAAACCTGTAGTTATTAGAATTTAATATTTGCTATTCAAAGTCGTTTCTTGGTTTGATGAATGATTGCTTCACATGGCATTAAAGCTAAAGCTCTTCAATTCTCTGTATGCTTGCGTAACTAGGACTCTTAGCATATAAATGCTGCAAGTCTTCCAAACTACAGCCTTGCAGGAATATCATATTATTCAAATCCACAGCCTTGCAGGAATACCAGCAGAAATGACTAACGCCAAATGATTTGTTTGATATCACTATTGTATAGGTGGACAAGGATGACTATAAACACAAGAGAGTTTCTTTGCATTCTATCACAAGAATAGATGAAAATCTAAATTGATTTGAAGGGACAATCTTTCTTGAAGTACTACGAAGCCCATTGTGGGATTGATGCACTCCATTGATTCATCTGGCTGCTCTAAAAATCGCTTAAGATTAGATTTGATTGGGTGTCAAGTGCATAAGATCTTTTATTATTGACGGTGGATTTTCCATCATACACTAATGCAGATGCTTTGTTTCACTATAGTTAACTACCTTTGATTTTTTGCATCACCTAGTTGCCTCAGGGAAATAACAAACTCAATGAATATCTCAAGATTCTGTAGAAATTGAGTTGTGCTGCCATTCACAGCCGGATAATCATTCTTTTGATGTTGAGGATCATTTATCATCCAAGAACACCGTACCTCACATTATGTCATTGACTAACGTCCTTAAAAAGAAAAGGTTTCATGCTTCTTGTGGTTTGCATCATGAAACTATGGTGGTCTCTCTCATGTGAAAATCACAAACAAAATTGAGTTGGAGAAGTAAACATTGAACTCAAACTCGACAAAGAATTTTTAAATGCTTTTTGTAATAATCTAAGGGCATCCATTTCTGGCTTTCTTTTTCTATTTTAGGCCAACTAGTTTTATTTTTGGGTTTAAAATTCAACCATTGAGTTGATCTTTCAAGTTGGGCTAAAACTGAACACTACATACCTACTAGATTTTGATTTGGTCTAAAATTGAACAAACAAATCTTCATCTTTCCTTTGGTGCTTAAAATGAATTCATCATTGCTTTGAGGCTTAAAATGAACATGTGTTTTTCGTGTTTTGTAATCTCTTATTCAAAGTAATCTCATCTAAATAGGTGTATGCACTTCTCTCGTGCTTCACGGCGATCTTGAGAATCAAGTATTTTTTATGACATAAAGTTGCATAAAATATTTCCCACACACTTCATTTTGGGGAACTAAAATTGAACAAAATCTTGTGCGAGTGTGAGTGAGCTTGTTGCATGTGTTCTTCCTTTGTTTCTAAACAAGGGTCGATTGAACTATGAATAAGTTTATTCGCTTTTGTCTATCTTAGAGGGCTTGCCTTGGGGAGAAAGTACTCACCCAAGGGAATGAATCAATTGGTAACACTCTAAATCCAAGAGTATTTCCAATCGGGATATAAATGTGGGTATTGGAAGAAACGCCAATATCATGCAATTGATTCCGACGAGATGGATCTGAAAGGGGACTCTTGCCATATGGGTCAATCTCCACAAACGGAAAGTCCAAAATAAAACCATTTTTTGTAGTGGCCTATTAACTCATTCATCGAGTTTATCAAAGTGGTGCATTGGAACTTAGATTCCAAGAAGTTACTTGCCATGTTCGATCTTGGTTAAAATATAGAGGTTAAGACTTCATTCTTAACATACCTTTATATTTTTTCCTTGGTTGCATGTAAAATCATCTCTTCTACTACGAAGGGCATGAGGCAAGCCCACCAAGAAAAACATACCATTAGCTACCTAGATGTTATATTGCTTGTGAGTCAGTTTGAAAACACAGTGTTTTGATTGAAAACATTGGAAAACCAACATTCAACATGTGCATCAAATCTCAAACCCTTTAGGAGAAGCAAATATCCTTGAAAAAATTCACATGTTATTGCTTTCCCTTGGGATTCGTATCCTTAGAGGCTTCTAAGCATTTGGATTTCATCTCAATTTGCTCCTACTAAGGTCAACAATAGGTAACTCTTGCCTCAAATTTCCTTGATTTCCGCATAATACGCTTTGCGTGATAAGGGGGAAGTTGAGACATTAGACATCTAGATTCAAAATCTAATCAAGAGTGTGTTTGTGGTAAAAATAATCCATTAAGCGAAGATTAAATCAATTGGACCCCACACATGTGCTTGGCATCTTTTGGTCATATGGCTTTCATGCAAACATTGGTCTTTTGATTTTGAATTACTCTTAGAGAAAGGAATGTTCTTCACTATCTTGGTCTCGTAAACAAGTCCTTCCTAGGTTCATTTAGGATCAAATCAAACACTTCATCCCAATTCCAAACATTCATAATATCCATCCCACCAAACAACTTTAGAGCTTTGGAAACATCATTATCTAGACCTGGGTACATCCTTAAATCAAATGAAAGTCATTTGTTTAGTTAGGTGTGTGGGAATGCATCCTTTCTCATACATTTAATTGAATTAGCAATCCTTTGAACAAGTTCATCCTAAGATAACATCTAACATCTTAGGGTTTGCAAGTTCATTATCCAATCAAACCAATCAAAATCAAACCCTAAGTCTAGCATTGATCCAAAATCCCTAAACGTTCAACACTCATATTATTTCCACCTTTCATCCTTCATCTCGTCATTAGTCCTAAGAACCTTAGAGGTCACTTTTGCAACAAGGTCAAAACACAAGAGGAACATGGAATACAAACTTGATCCATACATCATGAGTAATCCAAATCAATTGAACTTTCAATGCCTTACAATACCGATTGATTATCAAAACTCACACTTATACAATCCGTACATGGGATCGTCCTCTCCTACAAACATCAATAGTACAAATGTGAGTATGCCCAAATTGAAGTTTGGAACACCTTCCCAATGATATATTTGAATCTAAGTCCAAACCTACAAATCCACCAACCGAACAATCAATGCATGAGCCTTCAAACGAACAACATCATCCCATCAAATCTCTACATGCCAAATGAGAATGTACCAAGTACAACTTTACCAAACATGAATGTTTTGAGTCCAAACTTGGTAAAATTTGGGATAAAAATGTTCGCAAATCATACGAATACTGTTCAAAGTCCAAACAAGATGTTAACAACTCCAAGTCAAGGTAACACCATGCAAAATCAAAGTTACCTAAATCAAGGCAATGTAGTTCCCAACAAAGTTCAACTTCAACCCATAATGCCAAATTTAAACATCATCCCAAATCAAAACATTATCCAAGATCAGTTTGTCCATGATCCCATTCAAACACCACAAGGGCACATTCCAAATCTGCTTCAACAAAAGCCAAATCAAGGGAACCAAATTCAAAATCAAGATCAAATTTCGCTAGAGCAACTTGCTGCACATGCCAAACTAATTGAATTATTGAGCCAAGAGATATCTTCACTCCAAAATCAATACACCCATCCATTGGTTAATCCATGTCATCAAAGCAGTGAGTTGTGTCCATAATAGCGTCAAGAACAATATTTCCAATGTCAAGAAGATGGACATCAAGATCAACCCCATCTTGAAGATCAATCACCACATCTCCAAAATCAATCACCACAAGGTCAATTTAAAGTGAAAATCTCACAAAGAAACAAGCGAAAATACACACCACTTGGGAGACCAATCGAATCAGTCTTGCAACAATTGGTACAAGAAAATCTCATCAAAATCCTCGTTTATGTGAATTATCAAGAACCGACATAAAACCCCCAAGGTATAACGAGAAGCACCTTTGTGATTATCATAGAATAAAGGGACACAAAACATCAGATTGTGTTCGACTCAAAAAATTCATCCAAGACCTGATTGATCAGAAGATAATCACTATTGGGGACGATGATAGCATTGGAAATCTCTCCACCACAACTGTTGAGAACAAGGAGCAAGATCAATCCATCACTGAACACCTTGAAGCTGTGTCTACTTCATTCGAAGATCAAATCAACATACATCAAAAGTCACTTTTCAATCATGATCA
This sequence comes from Sequoia sempervirens, assembly GCA_007258455.2. Lineage (NCBI taxonomy): Eukaryota > Viridiplantae > Streptophyta > Pinopsida > Cupressales > Cupressaceae > Sequoia > Sequoia sempervirens. Next base: position 26,365 of record VDFB02309441.1, read on the forward strand.
AAATCCACCAACAATACCTGACAATGATCCAATTCAAGAAATGTCAACGTCACTTGACCCTATGGTTGAAGACATTGGAAATCCCTCCACCACAATTGTTGAAAACAAAGATCAAGATCTATCCATCAATAAAGATGTTTTCGCCTCATCCAATGAGGCATCGACCAATGATCATGTTGAAAATTTCTCTACATCACCTAATGAGTTAGAGGGCATATCTCAAGAATTTATTCTAAAGCATGATCAATATCTCTCACCAAAGTCTAACAATGGTCCTTTCCAAGACATATTGACATCCTTCGACCTCATGATTGCCGATATTGAAGGAATCTTCAACTCAACACTTGATCCCAATTCACTCAAAGATCAAGAGGATATTGAGCCACTTCCTATGCCTAATAAAGATATCCAAGAACCCTTTATAAGCAATCCATCCTTTGAAATTGACCCATGTCAAGAAATTGATCCAATGCATGTTGAAAGCAATTCGAAAATCGTTCAAGATCAAGAATTCATATCTCCAAGATACTACAATGATCTAATGGACACTCTCCTATCTACACAAGATGATCATATCCACATAGCACATACTCCTCCACCTACCCATGAGATGCTTTCTATGGATGGACACATAAATGATCTTCATTTAGAACGGGATTCTTTTACTCTTGACATTATTACACAAAAAGAGCAGGTTATTGAGTTGACAACATCAAGATCAGATATATCCAGAATCTAGACTGAAGAAATCATGTATGAAGATATCCAACATTATCCACTTAATGAAACATATTATATAGAATAGGAGATTCCAGAGTTAGCAGAGCAACAAATTGAACAAACATCGTCTAGAGTGGCTATTTATTAGAGAATGCATTATAAACAAGAGCTCTCAGAACAAGCAAAATCAAATCATGAAGATACTACTACCACCATAATGGGGGAAACTTTATCTAATGCAAGCATCAACATAGGGAGCACGAAGAGTCCTTATGATGAAACCGATGCCAATACTACAACCAGCCACGTCACGGATCTTCATCCGCCCATCACCCCATCCACGAATTGGGACCAACATAAGAGGAAATATTTGAATCAAAGTACGAAGAATGTTATCAAAGAAAAAGAAGTTGAGAAGCATAATGGACAAATCAAATACACATGGATACCAAAACATACAAAGAAAGATTATCCCTATCATACTCCATCAGTCAAAAAAACTATGGGGAAAAATAAAAAAAGGAAAAGTATCCATCAAAGATGTCCACAGAAGCAAAAGCAGGCTTTTCAAGCGACGTACAAAGTGTATCAAGCAGTTGGTCCTAATTCCACACACACTTTCATATCCACCCATCATTGCTCATCTTCCCAAGTTTGGAGAGTCAAAGGTTCCAAACTGTCAACCAATCCATCTTCTATCCCTAACCACACTCCATCCATGCCTCCACACATAATATCCAATTCTCACATTGACCATGTATTGGCAACAACCCTTCATCATAAGGATTTAGAAGGTACTCTATCGCAATGTGCGCACAAAGACAAAGTCAACTCTTGTATGAACAAAGTACATCAGGAATCTCAAAAGTTGTATTCAAATGCATCTATCTTGGAAAAACAACTTCTTCAAGCAGGCTATCGATGGCACATTATGACAGG
>VDFB02309442.1:0-29711 GCA_007258455.2 Sequoia sempervirens
TGTGGCTTTAACCTCATGATTTTCACAAAATAGACATTGTGAAAGTTATGATGTTTTTGACATAAACATCTAGTTTGAAAACATAATCAAGACAAGTATTTGTGGTAAAATAAATTCACCTAAGCAAAGATAACTTGACAAATGAACCCCACATGACTATTTGAAGATCGATTGCTCCCATTGAACAACCTGATATTCCAGGTGCTATAATTAAGCCAAAATTTAAATTCATAAATGAACATATCTCATTAGTAGTTTGAGAACCGTCACTTTTGAAAACAAGGAAACAAAATCATAGTGGAGAAACACAACAACCATTTTAGATGAAGAAGAGGAACACATAGATATTGAGGCTGGAAGGCCCCTATTACCACCACCTGCGAGGCAATGAAGATCTCCCTTTCTTCCGTAAACTTAAACTATTCCCACATGATCTCACAAAAAATCAGGATTCCTAAGCCAAAGTCTACCAGACCTCATTTTAGACTTAGGCATCTCACTCCAAAAGCTCTTAAGAAACACCTTTGAGCAGTTCACAAAAACATAAACAAACTAGTAGCAAAATTTTATAGAAACACTTCAAGGTATAGTCCATAATTGTTTGCATTCTTTTGGAGTAAAAATCCTGGTCTTTTTCATGATACTCAACTCCTCTAAATGATTCATAAAACAATTAAACTCCGTAGAGGAAAATCACTAGCATTCCCCTTCAAACGTAGGAATCGTAGAACAAAGTATAGTCAAAAGTGGGCATCCATATTCTACCACAACCATTACACTTTGTTGAGAAAATTTTATGCCAGAGCTAGAAGAGCCCAAATAGGTTTGAACATTTCCCCCTGTCCTCTCATTTTCTAGAACTTGAACATTTTAGATGTCTACCATCATTTTCACTACATTGACCTTGTTGAAACAAAGGTTCACTTTACTAGATGATCTCATGCAAAGTAAGGATCCCTAAATGAAGGTCAATTGGTCGTCACCATAAACTTAGACATTGTAGTGCAAAAGCAATCAACAACTGCATTGAGGCACTCTACAAAAATAGAAACAAGTTGTTGATAATTTTTTATGAACACACACTGAGAAAATATCCTGACATGTACACATTCTTTATGAGCTAGAACCCTCATCTTTTTGAAGATCAATAAGTTTTCTAAATCATTGAGTCTTTAGGATTTGAACATTTTAGAGGTCTAGCATTATTCTCATTACCTTGTTCTTGTCAAAACGGAAGGTTCACCTTAGGTCAACATTGGGTCTAACATTTCACTCACCCCTTCATTAAATTCCATCCTTCACCTCACCTCTCTTTGCAAAATTCCAAATACACTAACACTTTGGGACTTAAACATCAAACCAACTTGCTACCTTAGCTACTTTGTATGTGAAATGTATCCTTTTCCATGCACTTAGTTGAGATAGTTATCATCCTCAAACTAGCTTATCTTGAAGGTCACCAGTCTACCCTAAAGATTTCTAGGTTCATTAGCATCCTCTATTCCAACATCACAACATCAAACTTAAGTCAAAAGTGTTGTCCCAAACGATAGCAAATATCACTTCCCACATCAGGGCTGATGTAAGAAGTTGGGTACACAAAAAGCTCAAAAAGTGGAAGTGTTTTTGTTGTTTTTCATAATTTGTCACACTTGGACTGAAAATTTGAGGCACTCACATGATGAATCTTAAAAAAAGTAAGTAATATTAAATTTATCATTTTGAATCTAGTTTCCAAATATGTCAATTATTCAAATACCCAGATTATTTTTGAATAAAAGTTTTTTTTTCATTGTGTAGAGAATTGTCTGAAGTTTGATGTCATGTAATTTTTTTACAAGAAACTTAACCAAAAAAAAGTTATTAAAAAACAAAAAAAGCCTGATATTTCAAGTTTAAGGACTAGTTTGCTTAGAAATTAATTAAAAAATAGCAAACATAATCCAATATTAATAGAAATTATATATTTGGAAAGTATACATCGTGTTCTCTAATGGGTTTTAATTTTATAGATTGATTCAGAAAAATAGTCCATCAGCCATATTGCCAAAGTTGGACATTCTTCTTCAATTTTCCTTAGTTTTCTAGTAGTAGATCAAAGGCTAAGGCTCGGATTTCCAAGCCTTTCCCAAGCCTAAAACCAAGGTTGCATGTGGGTTGGGAATTCAATTTTTAAATAACACGTACGCGTTACTAAAATGTGTACATGTTATTTAAATGAAACGCGTACACATTTCATAACACATACGCATTATCTAATTACCCGTTGGGTAAAGGTAACACGTATAGGTTATATAACACGTATGCATTCCTAGAATAGAACACGTATGTGTTTCTGATATAGTTGTTTTTTCCTAATTTGGTAAATACTGATAAAACACATTTTTTCTTCAACATTCCTTTTCTGCAATACGGACCGAAAGTGCCATTTTCTGCATTTTTTATTGCAAATTTCTCTTGTGTAGGGCATATTCTATTCAAATTGTTGGAAGAGACAAAGTGTAGATTGAATTTTCTTGAAGTGGAATAAATTAAAAGAAATTGTTACAAGAAGATTTGGAAAAAGAGAATTTTTGGATGCATTCATGATGTTTTTGTACTTCAGAGTTTAAAGAAAAAATGATCTTCATACTACATAGTTTTATTTGAATATTTGAAGGAGATAGCAATTTCAAAATAGGTTGTATTTGAATCATTTTTTTTTGTCATCAAAGAGGGTTTGGTAACCATGTGTGATAAGCAAAGACAAAGAAAAAGATGTAGAAAGTTAATGACACCCAAAGAAATTCAAGCAAATAGAGATATGAAGGCAAAAAGACAAAGGGATAGAAGAGAAAGGATTTGTCAAATGAAAAATTTGCAAGCATCTAGTTCCAAGAATGTTGAAGAGGAAGCCATGAATGATGAAATGAATGTAGATGATGCAAATGTGGAGATGGTGAATATGGAAGAAAATGCAATTATGGAGACAAACCCAACTATGCCTTCAACTTCAACTTTGAATGATGTGGAAATAGTACCTATTCAAATAACTTCGAGTATGTCTTCAAATCCACCTCCCAATTATATGGAAAATGCACATATTCATACAATCCATCTAGGTATGTGTTCAAACCCAAGTTTTGATAATATTGATATTGCTTGTTTAGATGAACTAGTTGGATATAGTGTCATTAATGATATCAATAATTCTAGGGTTGAAATAATGCAAAAAGAAAAAAATGATGAAATTATATCTTATGAGAATGCAAATGAGAATGAAATCCCTCATACTGATGAAAATGTGAATGAAATCCCTTTTACATTCGAAAATGAAAATGAAACCCCTTGTGTGAATGAAAATGAAACCCCTTGTATGGATGAACCTGAAAATGTTTTTATTTACAATTGAAAGAGATGTGCTCGATAAACTTTGAGGTAAAGTTTCTTGGAGACAAATTAGAACTTATGGAAATAGAATATATAAAATGTTTTTTTATAGAAAGAAATTAGGATTCCAATGTCAACTCATGGTGCAATTGATGATAATGTCGAAAATGAGAATAGTGATGAAAAAATTAGGTGTTTTTGTAAAACCAAAAAATAATGATGATTTGGTAGAACAAGTCATATCTAGTGTTGCTAATGCTATTGATTTTATAGGTAAGAAAAGTAGATCAAAAGATAAGAATGCGGCTCATCGTGCAATAACAAATACTCTAGTTGATAAAGAAGCTTCAAATAAAAGAATGTTAAATAAGATTAGTAAATGTATAAAAGTAAATCCTAGAACTTTGATAAGAGCTGCTAAAATAAGAGAAAGTATTGAAAAGGATCCCATTAATCAATGTTGGATTTTATTGGTAGACTCCCAAGATCAAACATGAAATTAACTAATGAAATTAAATCTTTAATCAAAATTTTTTTGGCATGATAATACAAGAGTATCACCTAACATTAGAGATGTCTTAAAATTAAGGGTGGGTTCAAAAATTTGTGAACCTCATCCAAAGCATCTCTTAGATATGACTCAAATTGAATTATATAAAAAAAAATTAGATGCTTCAATCTTACCATTGAATATTAATATAAGTCAAAGATCATTCGAAAAGTGTAAACTTTGGTATGCTAGAATTAATAAGCAATGAATCTCTTGTTGTTGTAAGACCCATGTACAATTTCGTTATTATTATGATAGTTTTTGATATACACGATGCACTTTGCATGCTAACCAAATTATGTAGGACATTTTTGGTATTCATATGCTGCCTGAAATAATCAAATATTTTATTGCAGGTTTGTTTTGTGAACCCTCTAATGGAAACTTATTTGATTTAAAAACATGTATTTCTAGAGAATGCAATAGATGTGGTAAATTTTCATTATTAGGAGAATGTATACATGAAAGTAGTTTAGATGAATTTGGACAACAATTAGTGGATGCAAAAAAATATAAAAATGTTGAGTATTCTTTGAAAGATGGAGAAAATGGAAAACATTGTGAGCTAATTGTGGAAAAATTTAGTGTGCATGCATTTATTAATGAATTTAAAGATAAGATTGTACCTAAATATGTTCAACACTCTCAGTACGCTCATTGGCTTGATAATCAATTTCGTTTATGTAAAAACACATTCCCAATTGGAACTATATTGTCAGTTATTGATTTTGCTAAAACTTATACTCTTGCTCCACAAGAAGAAATTCAATCATAGTATTATAATTCAGTGCAAGTAGCTATATTTTTTTACATTGTTTATAGACATGCAGATGATAGTACATAAGATAATAATTTTTTTTTGAGAGAGTACCATTTTTATGTAAGTGATAATTGATTACATTCATCTAAGTTTGTTCAATATTGTTTTGATATATTTTATAAAAAAATAAAAGATAGAGGAATTCAAATGCTAGAACATCTCATATGGCTGGATAATCGTATGGGTCAATTAAAAAATGCTAGAATGTTTTATTGGTTATGTAAACTTCATAAAGAAAATAATATCTAGCACATATGGAGTTTTTTTGAAGTTGGTCATGGTAAGGGAGAACACGATGGAGCAAGTGCATGTGTGAAAAGAGCTCTTGCTAGAGAGCAACTTAAATTTGAGGATGCTACAAAATTTAGAGATGCACGTGCAATTGTAGATTGGTGCAATACCAAATTATCTACAAGAACAAGTGAGAGCTCAATAATTCAACGCTTCTTTTGGTTAGTTGAAGAAAATGATATTTTTTCTCGACAAGATTATGAAACAATTAATGGATCTACAAAATGGCATTTTTTTAAGAGTTCGAATGCAAACACATGGACAATATGGACAAGGGAGTTGGCATGATTTTGTCATTTTTTTATTGCAGGTGATTGGGAGGCATGTGAAAATATGGAATGTGTTGAACAATGGCAACAAAGAGCCTTAACGCCTACATCGACACATGTTCAACAAGGAATGACAATTGAAGATAATCAAGTGTTCACATCAGATGATTATGATCGTGTTTTAGATCTTGTACAAGAAGGTGCATTATTTATTGAGTTGAATTTTATATGTATGCATGTTTAATATATGTGAATTAAATATAAGTAACTCTTTATTGAGTTTTTTATTTATTTTTGTAGGACATGTGTATGTTGTTGTTGCACCTGAGGGGAATGAAGAGTAGACCGAGAACTAGTTGGCTAGATGTGTTGAGAGAAAACATAAGTTGGAACATCCTAGAGTGGATGATGACAACTTTGAGTATCCAACTAGTTCAGTGGTTGTTGTTGGAACTTGGCTTCAAAAATATTTGATGAGAAAGAATGGCTTTCCTGCATTTGAAGATAATGAAAGACACAAAAAGATTATACATTATTCACATTTGATTTTGGCAACCAATATAAAACTAGTTAGGTATCAAGGGAGGCCTGCTAATAAAGTTTTATGGACACTTTCAATGGATGATCATGAGACAATCATAGATGCATTATAAAAAAGAGAGGATGTAGATGGTACAATGAAGTAAATAAATATTGGTAAGCATATAGTTGTATATATATTTAATTGATATATATATTTGTCTTTAATAGTCATTTCCTAATTAAAGTTTTATATCATTTTTTATTTCAAGTCTCCCAAAATTAGATGCTTAACAAAAAAGAGAGAAGATATATATATTACAATGGAATTAGAATCTAGAGACACATAACTATATATATAGTTCTAGATACATTTAATTGATAGTATAAATATAAACTAAATTTAATTCATTGTCATTTTATAAAAAGTTTATAATTGATTTCATATCCCCTTAAGTCATTCTCTTAGAACCCCTTAAGCCATCCTCTTATGTACCATTAATCCATCCTCTTGCATCCCCTTCAATCTCTCTATTAATTCCCCTTAAGTCATTCTATTAGGACCCCTTAATCCATATTCTCGTATATCTACCATTAATCCATCCACTTGTATCCCCTTAAGTCACTCTCTCAACACCCCTTAAGCTATCCTCTTAGGACTCCTTAATCCATATCCTTGTATGTCTACCCTTAATCCATCCAATTTCATCCCCTTAAGTCACTCTCTCAACACCCCTTAAGCTATCCTCTTAGGACCCCTTAATCCATATCCTTGTATATCTACCCTTAATCCATCCACTTGCATCCCCTTAAGTCACTCTCTCAACACCCCTTAAGCTATCCTCTTAGGACCCCTTAATCCATATCCTTGTATATCTACCCTTGATCCATCCACTTGCATCCCCTTAAGTCACTCTCTCAACACCCCTTAAGCTATCCTCTTAGGACCCCTTAATCCATATCCTCATATATCTACCTTTAATCCATCCACCTGCATCCCCTTAAGTCACTCTCTCAACACCCCTTAAGCTATCCTCTTAGGACCCCTTAATACATATCCTCGTATGTACCCTTAATCCATCCAATTGCATCCCCTTAAGTCACTCTCTCAACACCCCTTAAGCTATCCTCTTAGGACCCCTTAATCCATATCCTTGTATATCTACCCTTAATCCATCCAGATCCCCTTAAGTCACTCTCTCAACACCCCTTAAGCTATCCTCTTAGGACCCCTTAATCCATATCCTCGTATGTCTACCCTTAATCCATCCACTTGCATCCCCTTAAGTCACTCTCTCAACACCCCTTAAGTTATCCTCTTAGGACCCCTTAATCCATATCCTCGTATATCTACCCTTAATCCATCCAATTACATCCCCTTAAGTCTCTCTAGGGTTCATGAGATACTTAGAATAACAAATCTATATGGGTTAATGGTTTAGGGTTCATCTCCCAGTCTCTAGGTCATATGGTTTAGGGTTTACGGTTTCTAGGGTTCATGAGATGCTTAGAATAACAAATCTATATGGGTTAATGGTTTATGGTTCATCTCCCAGTCTCTAGGTCATATGGTTTAAAGTTTATGGTTTCTAAAGTTCATGAGATTCTTAGAATAACAAATCTATATGGGTTTTAAGGTTTTAGGGTTCATGAGATGCTTATAATAACAAATCTATATGGGTTAATGGTTTAGGGTTTATCTCCCAGTCTCTAGTTCATATGGTTTAGGGTTTATGGTTTCTAGGGTTCATGAGATGCTTAGAATAAAAAATCTATATGGGTTAATGGTTTAGGGTTCATCTCCCAGTCTCTAGGTCGTATGGTTTAGGGTTTATGGTTTCTAGGGTTCATGAGATGCTTAGAATAAAAAATCTATATGGGTTTTAAGGGTTTAGGGTTCATCTCCTAGGATTTAGGTCATATGGTTTAGGGTTTAGGGTTTAAAGTTATTCTCTCAACTCTCCTTAATCCACAATATTGCACCCCTTAAGTCACTCTCATAATTCCCCTTAAGCTATCCTCTTAGGGCCTGTTAAGCCATATCATAAGGTTCATGACATGCATCCCCTTAATCCACTATCTTACATCCCTTTAAGTCATTCTATCAAATCCCCTTAATACACTCTCTTACATCCCTCCAAGTCATTCTATCAACTCTCCTTAATCCACCCTCTTACATCCCTTCAAGTCATTCTATCAACTCCCCTTAATCCACCCTCTTGCATCCCCTTAATCCACTCTCTCACATCCATTTAAGTCATTCTATCAACTCCCCTTAATCCACCCTCTTACATCCCTTCAAGTCATTCTATCAACTCCCCTTAATCCACCCTCTTAAATCCCCTTAATCCACTCTCTTACATCCCTTTAAGTCATTCTATCAACTCCCCTTAATCCACCCTCTTACATCCCTTCAAGTCATTCTATCAACTCCCCTTAATCCACCCTCTTGCATCCCCTTAATCCACTCTCTTACATCCCTTTAATTCATTCTATCAATCCCATTAATCCACCCTCTTACATCCCTTCATTCTATCAACTCCCCTTAATCCACCCTCTTGCATCCCCTTAATCCATCCTCTTAAAGGACCCTTAAGTCATATCCTCTTACATACCCTTAATCCACAATCTTTCATCCCTTAAGTCACTCTCATAATTCCCCTTAAGCCATCCTCTTAGGACCTGTTAAGCCTCGAGGGTTCATGACATGCATCCTCTTAACTTGCCATCCTCTTAACTCCACTTAAGGCATTCTCTTAAGACCCCCTTAAGCTATATATCCTCTTAGGTCCCCTTAATCCATCCTATGGCAAACATCATTTGAATTTGAATGGAATTTACTATATATTATTCTTTTCTCGCATGATTTTTTTACTTAAATGACTCATAAAAATTATAGTTAGTTTACTTACATTAATTATTTTTGCAGGTTCTCATCAAGTTGGTCTACCATGTGATTGTCACTGAAAAAATTATTTTATCAAGAGACTACGTAAATATCAATTTTTGGTCTTCATGTAAAAGTTGATAAGCTTTAATTGTATCTACATGCACATATATGTTTCATCATGTTATATAGTTGTATTAAAGATCAATATACATTATATATGTTTGTTCGATGTATGAAATTCAATGAGCTTATTAGTCACTTTTTAAATATCTTGTTCCAATTTTATAGATTATACATTTCATGTCTTGTATTTACCACATTGTATATAATTGTTCAATTGTATAGATTATAAATTTTATACATACAAAGAGATAGATTTTTGTTTATTGATTCAAATATTTGCTAGAATTGGAAAATAGTTAAAATTACCTGTCCTTAATTTATTATGTACATATTATCTAAACTATTTAAGGAATGTTTTAATTTGTCACCTAACCATGTGATAAATTATATATATGAAATTTGATTCTAGATAAGAATTTATATAGTGCATGTATTACTTGAAAATTAGATAATTTATATCTATACATACATGAGTGCATATAATCATCAAAATGAACATAACACAATCATAATTGACTGCATATATAATCATCATGTATTAAAGTCAACTGATATAAATAAACACAAATATGATAATAACATGTTCAAAATAAAACTAGAGATAGATAGTCCATAAAACTTATATGTCAAGATGTATATGTCAAGTCCAACACATATATTTAAATAAAACTCTAGAGATCTATAGTCCATAAATTTTAAAACCATCTAACTATCAGGTTGATTGATCATATCAAGTCTCCTCTTTGTTCCATGTCAACTAGATGTACCTGCATCATGCTGGAAAAGAGTACAAGAAACTTGAAATTATATTTAAAGTTATTTACAAATTTTGATATAATTAAACATATTTAAACTTGAAAATATAAAATTTTAGATAAAAATAAATTTAATTAAATATATCTAGTAAATACAATAAAAATGATTTTTAGTATGCATAAATTACCATATGATCATGTGAATCTACTGGCACATTTTGTTCAACGGGTAGCATAATCGTCAGTTGAGAAGATCCAAATCACTGATCTACTATATCCTGCATATTCATATAAAGCAAACAATATGTTAAAACCTCATATATATATATTTAAAAGGTCCGTAAAAATTGTATAGGAGATTTAGTAAAGTTTATAACCTCAAATGATATGACCTCATGATCACGCACCTGAGATTACCCATGCATAAATTTTGATGACGTCTCAAGTGCGCCCGCCATGGGTATCTCATGAAATCCCTACATGTATAGATGTACAACAGTTTGTATAGATCATTCACGCATGTGTATGTAAATGAACAAATTAAATTAGATCTATGATGTTTATTTTTAATTTAAACTTAACAAACTTTTGAAAGCACGCGCCTAAGCTGATGATGTCTTAGGAGCACTCACCACAACTTGTGGTTGGTCAATACTAGGTATCATATGACCTCCTTGCATCTGGATATAATATTATATTATATCAATTCACACATGTGTACAAATTCAAATTAAAAATTAGTTATATCCACACAAATTATTTAATATATAATGGTTCAAGTACCTGTCCAAAAGGTGAGCCCATATCTATAACACTTGGCATATAGACACAACGATCATATTGATTTTTAGGCATCATGTGATCATGCGTCTACACCAACACTTATTGAATTAATATTATATTATATATATAATTTGATGTTATTATTTATATGAATTTTTCACATTTCAAACTTGAATTAAATTTAAGTTCAAAAGATGAACATACCTATGTAGGATGATCCTCATATAGTAAATTCATGTATGACTTTGTCCCAGATGCATGTGGGTCACCTGAAGTTGATTCCTGAGTATCCCTATAGCCTGAGCCTCCATGCTCTCTATTGGCCACTTCAGTCACCACGTGTGCAGTCTGATGAGTGAGATGTCGTGAAAGTGAACTCAATGATCCTAATGTTGATAACATGGTCTGCTACTAAAATGCAACGAGAACACTAGGAGAAGGAGGAGGAACATAGGAGTAATCAGAGCATGTCGTTGAGGATTGACATGTGCTCCTAGTCTATGTTGGGGCATGCCATGCCCAACTCCCTGAAATGACCTCATATCAAAATAGTTGGGTTTTCTACCCAACTCAAACTTAGCCCATAACTTTCTCAAAAATTATAGGGGCACCTCACAGTTGCCATGTGGTGGATTATCAAACACCATCCACCATCTATCCCAAAAATGAGCAGCTATCTGCGGGTGCCTACACCATAAAATTGAAATTCATTTTTTGGTTGGAGGAATCGGTTGGTTTGTTTGGGGGTTAATAAAATATTGACACATGGCTTGTTTAGTAATTTTAAGGTCATTGATTTCTTTGTAGGACAATCCATCTACATAGAATTTTCTCCTCTCTTCTCTCCATTGATGGAACCTATCTAGGTCCACATCAATGGATCAAACAAAATCGACAATAGTTTGCATCGTAGATGCAAACCATGCGAGATGGGGAGGGATTCTAGGTTCATTTTTTATCAGATCTATATTTTCTTGAATCACACTAAGGTTTTCTTGGATGCTCTCTCTTAATTGATCCTCATCTACTACAGGGGGGTGGGGGGTTACATGGTGGAGAGTCTGGAGGTGTGGGGTTTTGTTCTGGTGGTGGATCATCTAGATGAATTTGTGGATTAGGCATAAAATCCTCTAAATTAAATTTTGGATCCATGAGAGAAATTAAATGGCAATTGCATGCTAAACAATTAAAAAATATATATCAACAAACTAATTAAATAATGCACACAATTTGAAAGTTATTTAAAACTCAAATTGAATGCGCACAAATTAAAAATACATTTCATTTAAAGACCATTGGATTTATAACATCAGAAAATCCATAACATTAAAAATCCATAGCATGTACACACATTAAATTTAGTCCAGTCGATGCGGTTGTTAATATGAACGGTAGAAATGGAATTAATGGGTTTTATTAGAACCCTATTCAAATGCATGCACTATGTCATTGGTTTATTAAGTGAATCCCCTAAGAGAAGGCCCCATTAACTTATTTTTAGCTAGATATCACTTGATAATTAAACTATAGCCAAATTTGATGATCTATACATTAATTGATTTATTTAAAAATAAATAAAACCACATGGATTAAGGTAAAGAATTAAGATTTATTTAAATAAATCACCATCAAGGTAAAGACTTAAGATTAAGGTAAAGGACTAAATAATGAAAAATAAGACACATGTAGATGTATAAGTTTGATTTGTCAAATTGGGTGTTAAAATAGGAGGTTAGGGGTTGTTTAGAGTGCCTTCTATTACATATATAAAGGTACACATAGATATATGATAGTTCATACATAGATATATATGTAATTGGAGACCTTTAGAGATATATGCTAGTTCATACATAGATAGTTAGTTATTTAGAGTGCCTTCAATTACATATTGGTCACTAGTATATATCTATGAGAGTGCCTTCAATTACTAAAGATAAGAATGAAAAATTAATAGTTCATACATGTTCAAAGGGACACATAGATATATGCTAGTGACCTAATTTCAATGTACAAAATAAACAAAGATGAGCTTGAGCTCTATTCACCAAATTTTGAGAACTTGTTTGATCCCCTTAAGAAATGTCATATTAGTACCCCTTAAGACATCGATTTACGATTTAGGGTGATAGGATGGCTTAAGGGGATCTATTTCTAGTAAGGTCCTAGGAAAAAATAGTCCATGGCTTAAGGGAGTAAAATTTGGTCGAGTTGTCTAAGGCAACCAAATTTCATTTTAAGGTCCTATGACAAAATGAATGCTTTGGGGTTTAGGGTTTAGATTTAGAGATTTGATGACATGATTTCACATATCTATATGTCAAATAAAAAATGTAAGAAACCTCCAAGGAGCCCTAATTTATGACACTTCACAATGTGATAATGATTTTTTAGGTTTATGTTTTAGGGTTTAGGGCCAAGGATTAACCTGGGTAAATTAGTTTCTAGGGACCTATGTTTTTTGGAACCTAGGGTAAATAGGGTTTTCATTTCTAAGTTTTAAAAATGTGTCCAATTTAGGTTTAGTTTTTATGGTTTTTGATTTAGGTTTACGTTTTAGGGTTTAGGTCCAAGGATTAACCTGGGTAAATTAGTTTCTAGGGACCTATGTTTTTTGGAACCTAGGGTAAATAGGGTTTTCATTTCTAAGTTTTAAAAATGTGTCCAATTTAGGTTTAGTTTTTATGGTTTTTGATTTATAATTTAATGTTCTTTGTTTTGTTGATGTTTTTGGTTTTTTAATGCAATTTAAAAACTATAAAATATTGAACAAAAACTAAATACCAATTGCAAAACAAAAACACAAGATATAAAGCAAAAAAAAGGGAGAATTCAACCAACTTGGAGGTCGTTGAGGTCGGTTGTGTTGACGGGAGGAGGTAGCAGTGAAAATTTTCTTCAATTAGGGCCTTTGAAATGCGTACGTGATCTAGTCTCTCCTTGTCTAGCGTGGACAAAAACTTGCAGTTAAAATGAATACATAGTTGCTAATTTAAAAAAATAAATACATCTAAGAAACACGTACACATTTCAAAACAAGTACACATTCATAACACATACGTTTTTTGAAATGCGTACGTGTTTGCGGCTCGCATACTCAATGCAGAATGCATACGTGTTCCGATTTAGGCTCGGGTACTCGATCTGTAACACGTATGCATTTTTTGAAAATACATACGTGTTTCATGTGAAATTTTTTGTTTTGGCTGAAACTTCCTCTCTTCGTGTACCCAACTTCGTGCTTTTACCCATCACCCATATTTTCATCCCACATTATCATCATTGCTCCCAAAAGACTTAGAATACATCCCTTTTACCTAGGTTTGATTCAACTAGAGAGTTCAAACATTACAAAACTCAACACAACTCTCCCATAGCTGACACCAAATTTATGGTAAAGATGGGATCACAACACAAGAGAATCATAGAAAAAGAAAAAGTTACATTTACCTCAAGTGATCCAAATCCTTTAGAATTTGATCCTAGAAGTCATGTTACACCATCACAACCATCATCTCCTTCAAGACCATATGGAATCGAAGATGTCATGAACAACCCATTTGAGCTCACTAGGGAAGAACTTTTAGAACTTCAACTTTTTGAAAGTGTAGCTCTTATCTCCCCAATGTTTGTAGCACAAAGTTTCACACAGGATTTCACAACTCCATCACAAGGGATAATTCAAATGCACATACCTAGTCTCACAACTAGCCTTGCTAAAGATTTTGGTCACACCTTACCATTCAAAACTAATACACTTGTGGGTACTCTTGAAACTAATCCTCCACCTCCCACTATCGTTTGGACACCTACCTTTGGTGCTCCTCCCATTCTTGAGGATCCAAAAAAACTACACACTCCACTTGAACTTCACTATTCCACAACCACTTCAACATTTTAGGGACAACCTTCTTCATCCACACTTATGAGTACCACAAGTATTCCTACCATCACGCAAAGTAGTATAGACTAAAAATCTCAAAACACCACACTAGGGCATGTTAATACCATATCATAGAATCAACTCTCAATGCAAATAGGGACACCCTTATCAAGCCCTTTGGTGGGTTCATCCATTCCATGTACCATTACAACATCATCCTGTATCAATCCACTTCAAAGCAATCCCTTGGTTACAAGCTCTATCAGTTTTGGGAGTACCTTGATCATGAACCCTTTGTTTCCATCTCTTGCACAAGGAAATCCTCAAAATATAACACAAGGGAATCTTTTCAATTAGTGGAATCAAGGTTCTATTGTGTCATTTCCATTACAAAATTTAATGACATCATCCTTTCCAACAACCCCCTTTTCTTTGCCAAATCAATTACAGCCTCAAACATACATTCCTCAACCTCATTTTACAATATTTCAAGCAATGTTAAACCCAGGGAATCCTCCACCTTTCGCTAGCAATACACTATCCACTCAAAGAATCAATGTCCCTATTCCTTCACAACTACCTGATCCTACCTTACAAGCACATGCCCTAGCTTTACAATAAGCACAAAAAACTTATCAACAATAAGAAGCAACTTTAGCCCAACAACAACAACAAGAACAACAAGAAACCTTAGTAGCACAACAAGCAACCTTAGCACAACAACAACATCAAGCTTAGCAAGTAGCCCTAGCACAACAACAACATCAAGCTCAACAAGCAGCCTTAGCACAACAACAACAACAAGTGGCCATTGCCCAACAATCTCAACAAGCAGCTTTAGCAGCACAACAACAACAGGCCCAACAACAAGCCCTAGTGGCACAACAGCAACAAGAGGCTCAAAAACAAGCTTTAATAGCTCAATAGTATGCACAACAATAACAAGGATCCTATTTTCCTCGTACAAACATCATCAATCCAAACACATTAGGAACATATTCATCACTCTCACAAAATCCCACACCTTCATACACCCCATACAATTCATCTCACATCCCATCATATCTTCCTCCACCCAATCCGCAAGATGATCTTGCATCACAATTGAAAGCACTTTCACAAGAAATGCAACACCTTCACCATGTGGGAAAGAAAAAGAAACCTCATACACAAAATTTTTGTCCATACCCATTTGATCGAAACATAGGAATGATACCATTGCCTCCTGGTTTTGAAATCCCAAAATTCAACAAATACAGAGGAAGAGGAAGTCTTGTGGACCATATTGAAGAATTCAATGTCGTGTATGGAAGTGGCTTACAATTATTCATATCTAATGCACCTCTTTCCTCGAAGTTTAACAGGCACTGATGTGGATTGGTTCTCTCATTTGCCTCCTAGTATCAAAATTTTTCAAGAAATCACTGAAAAATTCATCGATCACTTCTCCTTCAATCTTGATATGGACATTAGTCTAGAAGAGTTGTACACTCTCAAACAAAATCTAGGGGAAACCTTCGCTAATTTCTTACAATGATGGAGACAAAGAGCTAGTAAAAGAAAGTGGCCTCTTCCTAATGAACAACAAGTGGGAATCATTATAGCCAACCTTGATCCAAATCTATCATTCCACTTGAAAATTGAATGTATCACATCCTATGAAAAGCTTGTTCCAAGAGCCCTTAACATTGAAAGAGCCTTAATCTCACAAGGAAATACTCAAGCGTACAAAGACAACCTACCTTCAACTAGTTCAAATGAGAAACCTCATGTATGGGCTAAGAACAAAAATGTAACAAACAACGGTGTGGTAGATGCTAAGGTCATACTTTAGTGCTCCTAGACCCAACAACAATCAAGTTGCTGACATCCAACCAACTGTGCAACAAATGGTACCACCTTAGAACAATCAGATCAATAACACCAACATGCAACCAAGGCAAATTGGTAATAGGAACAACTACCCCAAATGCAAGTACACATAGTTATCGAACCCATCGATACAATCATGAAGAAACTGGTAGAGTTGAATTTGATAACACTTCCTAACTTTGAAAACTACCAAGAACCACAAGAAAATCCATCTTGGTACAACGAGTGTGTTCTATATGACTTTAATAAAATCAAAGGACATAAAATAATAAACTGCATGAAACTCAGGAATATCATCCAAGATCTCATAGAGAATGATACCATATCTATTGAGGTACTAGCTGGAAACTAGGATCTCAAGATATATAAGAATCCTCTGCCTGATCATAACAAAGCTAAAAATAATGGAAAAGCTAAGGACTATACCAATGTTCAACATACCTATTCCAATGTAGTTTCCTCCTATGATAGTGTTATCTCTATTTTCACCATCAAAGGGGCAAGCACGAAATGTGGAGTCACCACACGATGTGGAAAAATAACCGTTCAAGGAGCTATCCTAGCTCAATCTAGGACACAACCTACTTTGCTTGCATCTAATCCTAGCAAGTACAATCTTGTAAATTAGCTTAAACAAACCCCCACTCAAATATCAAATTTGGAACTCCTGAAATTATCTCCTGCACACAGGGAAAAACTAGAAAAAGCCTTGTCTGAGTCATCTATTCTCGAGAACATTGATACCGATCAATTTCAAGCTATGGTAGGGAATATCACCAGCCATCTTCTCACCTTCTCCAAGCAAGATTTACCATCACAACCATCCCATAAATGTTCTTTCCATCTTGAGGTTGTCATCCATAAAAACAAGGTCAAAAGATTCTTGGTAGATGGAGGCACTAGTCTAAACATTTGCACCCTGCAGTTGATCAAACATTTAAGCTATTCAAAAGATACTATTGAGAAGACAAAGAGTACCACCATCAGATAATATGGAAACCAAGAATGGGTATCACAAGGAATCATAGCACTTCCAATCCAAGTGGGACCTCTTATTGTAGAAACCACATGCCAAGTACTGGATCTTGATCTTCCATATAACATACTACTTGGCAGACCTTGGATCCATGCTTTGAAAGTTATAGCCTCAACCTATCATCAGTGTGTGAAGTTTCCTTTTGAGGGCATAGAAATCACTATCCATGGAGATCCTGAGCCTTTCTACTACCGCAAAAGCCTTGAAGCCATGTTTTATAAGATCCCACAAATACCCAAAAATGATGAAGGACCTACACCATCAAGCTCATTTATTGACCCATCATCTCTAGTCTCTACCTTAGCATCAAATATACCCATTGTGAAAATCATACCCCATGTCAAAGCAATAATCCAAGATGACGGTTGTGGAAGCTACAAAATATTGAAGGACACCTTTGTCTTAGGAAAATTACCTATTTCTCCTCAAACTCATGGGAAACCAACATCTAGCACCAAAGAACCATAAACAATCAAGATGACAGCTACTACCTTCACCAAGTGGGGAGACTTGAATCAAAAAGACATCAATGAGCAAGACATCTCTAAAATCCTCTATCAAGATGAATGACCTGTTCCTGTTCTTCCCATGAAAGATGAAAACAAAGTTCTACAACTAATGCAGAATTGAGGATATAACAAGAATGAGAAGCTAGGACATAATGACAATGTTTTACTAGAACCCATCATTCCTGAGAAACAACCAAAAAATCTTGGCTTAGGTTGTACTGCTAGTAAGGTCACACTTATTGGTAAAATTATTTTGCTAAATGAATTAAGGCTTCCTCTTGGACACCTACATTGTGTGATACTACCTTAGATGACTTTCCCCTTGATGTTGTTAACCTATTTGAGAACAACACCCTATTCATGATATCCATAACATCCTTTGTCTCAAATAACCAACCAATTGAAATACACCTAGTATACCCACAACTCATTGACATGGACCAACAAGGACCACCAATTCTAGATTTATTCAAAAATAATGAAGCAATCTCAAAATTCATGGGACTCTGAGACAACTTATCATGGGTAGATCATAAAGCAGGCTTTGACATAGAGCTCGATACAGGGGCATAGTGTGGGGAGACGATTGAATCCTTAAGTTGCAAAATAAATGAAATACAATTAACTTAGAGATCCTTGAGTGAAAACCACCTAGTGACACTCTCTGATCCCAAAATAGTAAAGACAAAGGACACATCCCACAGTGAAAACCTCTCTGAGGCATCCAAGGATGAAGGATTCAATCTCCCCCTTAGTGCAATGCATCTAGAGAAATTAGTCGTACTAGCAAAAAAGGATACACTAGTCGATGTGGGAACAAAAGAAGAACCTAAGATCACCTTCTATGTTGAATCCTTGTTAGATGAAGAATAGAAGAACCTTGCAGCTTTTCTCAATGAAAGAAGAGCTAACTTTGCATGGTTATACATAGATATGCCCGACCTTGATCCAGAAATGGTTGTACATCACCTAGCAATTTATCCTAATGCCAAACCAGTCAAGAAAAAATTAAGATGCACCCTTAGATAACACTCTTGGTTAAACTAGAACTACAAAAGCTTCTTGACATTGGGTTCATTTGACTAATAGATTATCCTGAGTGGGTTTCAAACCTAGTACCAGTCTCAAAACCCACTGGGAGCATCAAAATATGCACTGATTTTAGAGATCTGAACAAAGCATGTCTAAAGTATGATTTCCATCTTCCAAAAATTGATCTCATTGTGGATTTAACAACTGGGCATGAAATGGTGTCACTCATGGATGGCTTTTTCAGGCTACAATCAAATCATAATCGCCAAAGAGGATCAACATAAAACTGCCTTTACTTGTCCATGGGGAACCTATTGCTGAAATGTGATGCCATTTGGGTTGAAGAATGCAAGAGCTACCTATCAAAGAGAAATGGCCCTCATCTTTCATGACATGATCCAAAAAAAAGGTTGAAGATTATGGAGACGATATTTTGGAAAAATAAAAGAAGAGAAGTGAGCACATTGTTGGTCTCCTCTAATGGTTCAATAACTAAGCCCTTAGAGTTGCGACTTAGAGATTAGACATCTAAACTAAGTAGCTATCTTACTCATCATGAAGGTGCATTTCATTGTCAACCCAGGGATGTAAACTTGAAATGGGTCAGAATTGTATGTGCACTAGGACTCCATTGTAGTCATCCATAAACTAGAAATGAAATAGTATTGGAAATAAAATGCTGCAAAGAAATTAACATAAGCACTGAGCATAAATCAACAACAACATTGAGCATCAACAACAGAACTGGAAATGGATAACAGAAATAGAAAATCCATCAAACAAATGGGAAACTACTTTTTCTTCCTTGGCTACAAGAACAATCACATAATAGAGTTCCATTGGCTACAAGAACAGACAATTGTTGGAACCAAAACTAGTTACTAAACAAAAAAATAACTTTTAAACTAAATGGGTGGAATTCTCACCATGTGGGCCCCCTTGAGTGAGTCTTCCTTAAGCTAACTCAGATGTAGCAAATCAGAATATCAAATTACTTATTGAAAACATGATTACAACATTTCAGCAATATGACTGTATTACTTAAATTGGAAATGCAAGTACAATCTTAGAATATCCAACCTTATGAAAAGGGGCATCTAACCATTATTTATAGAGGGAAAAACTTCTAATTAACCCTAACAATGTAGGTAGTCAACTCCAACAAAATAGGAGGATGTCATTTATTGAAAACATAGAAAAGAGAGGGAGGAAGTTATGCATGCACCAGATTTGGTCAAAGCAGACCTGTCCCAATGAGAATCCAGCACATCACACTCCCTAGATTTTCTCAACTAACAAACATGACCATTAAAAGGTAGTTACAATATTTCATTCGAACTAGGAATTTCCCTCCATTGGAAGTTTCCCTCCTTTGACCTCTTAATGAACATCTTTTTAACTTCCTTTGCAACCGACCAACTGGAAGGAGTTTCTTCCACTTTGCAAGCTTCGTTTACATCAACATCTTAATGTGAACCTACATAATGACATTAGCACAAACAAACAATTGCATATCCATAATTACCTTAAAGTATCATCCATTCAACCACATGTAAAATTAACATAGATAATTCACATAGCATGTTAATGTCATTAAAAGTCACAAGGAGAAGTTCATGCCCAAGGTTTATGGATTTAAGGAAATAATATGGAAAATTTCAACAACTAGGTGCCAAAGTCTATAGTAACAACAAAAAATATATGATAAACCCTATCAAAATTGAGCCATTAATTGGAATCATCATCCCCAACAACCTAATGTTCTATTGGTCCTCCAACAAAGGGAGCTCTATTCTTTTTCCTAGTCAAAGCTCTGAAGTCACCAACTGCCATCTATCCCTGATTAGTCTCTGCGGTATCTAAATTGGGATCCTAGTAGAATCCTTGCTTTTTTTCCAATCTTCTCCACCTTGGCCTTTCTATAGCTATGTCATACTGATAATATCTCTAATCTAGTATTGGCCACAACATAATAGGTGGCTGAAATTTCAATGGAAGCCAATATTGTTGGTTCATCCTTCCAATCTACATGTACATAGCAGTTCGTTTACATGCTACAACATAATTTTGCAAGGAGTGGGGTTCAACTTGCTTCAACTAATCTGTCAAACTATTCCATCTCTATGATAGGAACCTTGATACTATTTTCCCTGTAGTGGCAACTACCTACTCATACTCTTGGTATGCTTCTTCTCTAATAGGAATGATCTTGTTTTTGTAGCTTGGGAGATAAAGAATTTTGTGCCATGTTTGGTAAATGTCTGAAGGGTTACCAGATTCAGCTCTGAGAGGCAAGGGGGTATGAAGCTCTCTTTCCCTACAAGTTCTAAACTGTTTCCCCAGCGGATTTCATTTTGAAGTCAAGACATGAATGCCCTCAAATGGATATCTCCAATGTATAGTAATGAGTTCTAGTCATGATCATTAGGCACAACATAATTATGCAAGTATAATTCACTTAGTAGATTTTTAACTTTAGGAGGAGAAGATTGGTAGGCTTGGAAAAACTCATGTGGAGTTTCAATAGAAGGGCTTAAACCTGAAATAATCCTTGACAACTTGAAGGAAATATTTCGCTCCTTCAAATGTAGTGCATATACTCTTGGAGGAGTTCTGCATGCCAGCATCTGGGGTACTAAAGCTACCACATCATCTACCTTATCCTTCAAGGCAACAATCTCTACATTCTTTTCTTTAATTTATTCATTTTTCTTTTTAACTTCTTCCTATAGCTTGCATCTTTTCTTTTCCCACTCCTCCTCTTTCTTTTGCATTTCACTTCATAGGTTCAAAGATACAAGATTCCATGAAAAAGTGGGAGGTTCATGTTTTTCTACCAAGATCTTTCCTCGCACCGATTCTTGTTGTTCAAATAGCACCAGTTGCAGTGATTTTTGTTGTTCATCTTTCTCTGGTTGCAATGGTTCTTGATTCTCATCTTGCTCTTGATTTTCAACCTGCTCTGCAATAGTAGCAAGCTCTACTAATCTTATGTTTGCTTGTTCCTCAAACATGTCTGTCACTTCATCATTTACCTGCCCCTTAGGAGCTTATGTCTCCTCCCTAGATTTTCTCTTGAGTCTAGGGCTTCTCTTTGGGGGCATATCAACAGCTGGCCTAGTTGGTTTTGATTTCTTTAGAGGTATTTTATGTTTTTTTCAGCTGTAGGAAGACCGATGTCATCAACTTTCTGTTTCCTAGGGCTTGGTGTTACTTTTTCTATCATTTTCTTCTTGGCCTTCCCTTTTCTAATTTTTTCCTCTCTCATTTGTGCCTCCTCTTTTCTAATGGCAGTCCTAGTTTGAATTGGGGTTTTTGGAGGAACATTAACATCAGGGTCTGAGGATGAACTTTCTTCATTTGAATATTCTGATTCAAAGGAGCCAATTTCTATTGCAAATTCAGTTGTAGGAGGGTTTGTGCTAGGGTTTGTACCAAAGGTTGAAGCTCCAAGAGTGGTTTTAGCAACCCTCTCACCCCTACTAAGCCTACGAGCTTGAGGCTGACCTCTAGGACACATATTTTCTAGTCTGAACTGATCAATGTTTACAAATTCTTCCCATGTTATACTAGACACTTCTTGTAAATATTTTTCTACCAACAATTTTATCAAAGAGTGATGGGAGACATAATTTTCCCTACCTTTTTGTGTTTCAGCTGCCATGATTGCAAGGAGGTTGTACAACACATTGAGCACGTTCATCCTTTTGCCATGTCTCATATGATTATGGAGGTTAAAATGAATAGAATGGAGGCATAACTAGTAGCCCTCGTAGGTGATATATTTAACAATGTAGATAGCAACTTGTTTTCACTTCTTTGGCAGATAAGTTCTCCTTATTCCTTGCTTATCCACAACTAGTGGAGGATCACTAGGTTCAGTGAATTTTTCCCTAGTTGACCTCGCATCCCTGGAAGTAGGGTATGGCTCTCCTTTGGTAGGTAAACCCATTACCACTACAATTATCTCCTCAGTGGCTATCAGTTCTAGCCCTTTTACCATTGCCTTCTCATCAGAGAGTGTCTGGGAAAATTCCAGAGCAATGTCCTCATTGAAGCTGTCTAGTTTCAGCAAGTAGCCCAACTATCCACAATTCTTGAATTCGGCCAAAGAAAGTGCATCATGTAGTATCACATCATGAAGTGTAGGTTCATTCCTAATCAACTTACCTTCGATTGTTTCTTCCCACAATCAAGCAAACACTTCTTCAAAATTTTATTTCCTGTATTCTTTCTTTGAAAACCCAATTTCTTCTTCTTCCTGCAACTCTTCTATAGTGCTAACGCCAATTCCATATGAAAGTTACCTTTTTGGTGACATTTAAGATTATGACTAAGGAAAAAAATAAACATAAATGAAGGGTATCATCAAGAAAAATGGCAGCGGTTTAGTGTCATTTCACACATGCAATCCGTCATTTCAACTATATCATTCAAATTGGCTCATTTCAAATTTTTTGGCATGTATGACACATGGACATGTGGGTTCACATTCCCCCCCTGCCACCTAAATTAGAGCATGTTCCCACATAGGCTAGGTGGTAATTATGATGTGACAGGGTAGATTACAATTATGTGCTATATGAAATATCAACATTAATATACAATAATTAAATAAATGCACTTAAGATAATTAAGATATAATAGATTGTCATGCACGTACCTAAAAATTTGGAGTATCTTTTGCAAGGAATGTGGAGGAAAGCACTGGTTACCTTTAAAATTATAGTTGAGCAATTAATGCAGTGGCGATGGAGTGAAGTGATGGTGGAGTTATGGAAGAGAGAGAAAGGATGGGGGTGGATGGACAGATGCATTTATTGATGAAGAAGTGGATTCCCACAAAATTGGAACTCTTTATTATGATGTGATTGCATGCATATCTTGACTAGTCAGAAGGAGGGACACTAGGTCTACTTCCTTCGGCTGGAGGAAGTTCAGAGGTTTGGTGTTGAATAAATTGCTACATGAATTTGTGCTTGGAAGTTGGTTTATGATATAACCTGAGACAGTGACCGTTGACCAAGAGTTTGAATCTGACAAGGTCAATGGTGGTGAGTTGAACAACACAATTGTAGAAGACTTCTACAACTTCATATGGTCCTAACCACCTAGTCTGCAGTTTGCTTGCATTATCCTGATATCTGGAGTCATAAAGGAGTGCCCATTCGCCTGGCTGGAATTTCTTTTCCTTTATGTATTTGTCATGCCATTTGACTCTCTGATTTTGTACTATCTTAGTATGATGAAGGGATGACTTTATCATCTCATCCAAAGCATTTAGTTGCATGATTTTGTCCCAAGATCTAGTGTAGTTCTAAGAGTTTTATGCTCAAACTCTATAGGCATCATGGTTGTCTTCCCATACAGTAATTCAAAAGGTGTAAAACTAGTAGTTGTCTTCCAAGTGGTCCTATAATCCAAGACAGCTTCTGGCAACCTATTTTCCCAATCTTTCCTATGAATAGCCATTGTTTTAGTCAAGATAGTCTCTATTTCCCTATTGGTCACCTCAGACTGGCCATTGGCCTGAGGGTGATAGGGGGTAGATTTCCTATGCCTTACATTATATTCATTGACCAATGTTGTGACAAGGATTGATGTAAATTGAGCCCCTTGATTTGTCACTATCTCTCTTGGAACCCCATAATGAGTGAATATTTCTTCATAGAGGAAGTTTGCAACCTTATTATCTCTGGCATGTTTCATAGCTTTAACCTCAACCCACTTGGTCATAGTCAATGCAAACCAAGATGTAGGATTTTCCATTTGCTGGTGGATCAATTGGACATACAAAATCAAGTCCCCATTTATCAAATGGAATGATGACTACCTAGGGGTATAGAGGCATCTCATCAGATTTAGTTGGTTGGCCCATCCTCTAACATCTATCACACTTCCAAGTATACTTTCTTGCATCCTTATGAAGTGTGGACCAGTAATATCCTATATTAAGAATCTTCATTGTTGTCCTCTTAGCTACAAAATTCCCTCCACAGGGTTCATTGTGACATGCAAGTAGTATATCATATGTTTCATCCTTCCTTACACATATCCTCATTACATGATTTGGTCCAGTGTAGAATAAACATCCTGCAATCCATGAGAAAGGAAAATTTTTCTCAATAAGCACCCTTCTTTCTTTTGGAGAGAAATGAGGGGGAACTCTCAGGCTATAACTAGATAATTGGCTATATCAGCATACCAAGGTGTGTGCACACTGATGGAAAAAAAATGTTCATCAGGGAAAGATTCATCAATGACTTGAGTGTCCTTTGAGTGTCCTCTAATGTAGTCAATCTGAAGATAAAGTCTACTACAACATTTTCCTTTCCTAGTTTTTCAACAATGGTGATGTCAAATTCCTGCATCAAAAAAACCACCTTGCTAGCTTTCCTGAAATGAAGGGATTTTTCATGAAGTATCTTATGGTTGCATGGTCTATATGGAAAAAGATCTGATATTCTGTTATATAATGCCTAAACTTGTTAAGGGCATAGATGACTTCCAACATCTCCTTCTCCATCACTATGTAATTAAACTCAACTCCTTGTAGGTTTTTGATGACAAAGTAGATTGCATTCTCAATTGCTCCCTCTTTTTGTCCCAAGACAACTCCTATAGCATAATCAAATGCATTTGTATGAATATGGAAAGGGAGTTCCCAATTAGGGCCTTTGAGTAGAAGAGCATTGGTTAAGGTTTCCTTCAAATCAGAGAATGCTTTATCACACTCTTTTGTCCATTGGAACTCAACATCTTTAGTTAGAAGATTGTACGGTAGTGTTTCCATCTTACTAAAATATTTGATGAAGTGCCTATAGTATCCTGCATGTGCTAGGAAACTTCTAATGTCCTTTTTCTTTGTAGGAATAGGAAGATTGGTAATCACCTCAATGTTGGTTGGGTCCACTTGAATTCCTTGTTGAGAGATGTAGTGGCCAAGGACTACTCCTTATTGAATAATCATAAAACATTTCTCACTGTTCAAGGGTAGATTATGGTCCTCACATCTCTGCAAAACGTTTCTTAGATTTTCTAATGCTTCTGCAAAATCAACACCATAGGTAGTAAAATCATCTATGTATATCTCCATACAATCATGTGAGATATCTGAAAATATACTAATGGCTGCTCTTTGAAAGGTTGTAGGTGCATTACTTAAACCAAATGGAAGTACTGAATAGGAATAAGTACCCTAAGGATAGGTAAAGGTTGTCTTCTCTTGATCCTCAGGTGCAATATGTATCTGATTATAACCACTGAATCCATCTAGGAAAGAAAAATACTACTTACTTGTAGGTGAATCTAGTACTTGGTCTATGAAAGCAAGGGGAAAATGATCCTTTTTGGTGGCAGAGTTTCTCTATAGTCAACAAAAACTCTCCATTTACCTCCCTTTTTTAGGAACAATTACCAACATGGACACCCATTGGCTATCAGAAATAGGGTAGATAAATTATGCATCCAATAATTTTTATAGTTCCCCTTTTACAATCTCCCTCAATGCAGGGTTGATTCTCCTTTGTGTCTACCTTACTAGTGTGCAATCATCTCTAATATATATCCTATGAGTACAGAGCTTGGGATCCAATCCTTTCATGTCATGGTAATCCCATGCAAATGCATGTTGATGGGTCTTCAACATATTTGTCAGGGACAACTACTGCTCTTGACTCAACTTGCTATTAATATTCAGATGTTTCCCTTCTGACACTTGCACTTGTGTGGTTAACACAATCATGGCTATTTCACTAATTCTTGGCATTTTTAATTCACGTGGCAACAATGAATGAAGCATATCTATTGTTGCAGGAATTTCAAGTGTAAGAGGAGTGGGCATAAGTTTTTTCACTGGATCTACAAAACCAGACTCATGAGTGGATGATTCTTCATGCACCTCACAATGGTTCTGAATTATGTGGGACAATACTTCATCTTCTCTTTAAAGTTGCATGAAAGAGTTTCTACCCATTATCATGAGTCATGCCACTAAATTGACTTCCTCGGCCTCTTCTCCAATATGTGGCCATATGGGGTTATCCATATCATGGGATGGTTGAGTAGGAGGATAGAGAACAAGATTTTTAGTACCTCTTCCATCAGAAATAGTCATGTCCCATAACCGAATTCCAATGTCAATATTTGTTGTGGTTAACCACGGCCTAACTAGAATAATGGGATACCCTCCTAGTGTAGCTTTAGGGGAGAGGATCTTGAAATATGTTGGATATTCCCAAGAGTCTAGAGTTACAAAAAGGTCTTCCACTATACCATCTGGTTTGACAGTGGAACTATCAGCAAGCTGAAGGACAGTAGGATTAGGTCTCATATTTGCAACATTCAGTTGTTGTAGGATATCCTTAGTCATCACATTTATTGTTGCTCCCAAGCCAATTAGAGCATTCTTTATTTGGATTCCATTTATAATAACTCCTACCACAAGACTACCTGGGTTAGTATATTTAGGAATAGTAACTTTCCCAAGCATGATATTTTCCAAATATCCCACCACATGAACGGTAGTGAGGTCTTTCTTTTTCCTCCCTAGATTTTTGAGACATGCTTCCTTGATTGCTTTTCTATATATGGGGAAATCTATTATGACCTGGAACAAGGGTATCTTAACACATAAGTGTCTCAACTGATCTAGAATGTCAAAGGTTGTTTCCTCCTCTTCCTTTTGTTTAACAACTTCTAACCTTTGAGGGAATGGTGGGTCTTGATCAAACTATTGAACTAGTTCAGTATTTTTAGGTACACTTGGTTGAATAGGAACATTTTGATGCTCCTCTTCTTCCATAGGAAGCTCGGTAATGATAGGGGTGGAAGGAGCTGCAAAAGTGGTTCCTGAACGTAGATGAATATCACTCACACTCACAACATATGTAGGGAATTGATTAGGATCCATAGAGTAAACCAGATGTTGTTGTGGTTTGTTGTTTGGGTTAGGTGTGGGCTGAGTTGGTAACAGAGTAGGCCTAGGTGTGCTAGAACTTGAGCTAGTAGGAGGAGGCATTATGGTAGGTTGTTGAGGCTATGGAGGTGGTTGCATGTAATTACTTTCCTTGTTTGGCCATTGTTGTCCTCCCCTCCATTGGGATGTCTATTGCCAGTTTCTTGGAGGTGGCTGCCAATTCCCCTGGGATTTTTGCCACTAAGGTGGAGAGTTTTGGTGATTGGGCCAAGTGTTTGGAGGGTGTTCCAAGGTTGAGGTGGATATCCTCCATAGTTGGATGGGTATGGGGGTTGCCATTGATTACTAGATGCATAAGAATTGAAATAAGTCCTAGTGAAATACAATGTATCTGGTGGCATACCTTGTCTTGGGGCCCATGGTCTCCTTTGTGGAATGTAGTCGACTTGATCACCATCACCCTTGATTATCTTGAACTCAGGTGGGATCTTCTTTCTATCAATGTTGGCTATCATTTTTCATTTGTAGTCCTTTTTTCTGCAATGAGGGCAATATTTTTCCAACATTACGTCTGCCTCCTCATGATTCTTCTTTGCTTGAAGTGTATCTAGCTAAGTATCTAGATTGATGTCTTGCTTGAAATTTTCCAAAAAGTGAGTAATCTCCATCCTTGAAACTCCATTGGCGGAGGATTTACCCATAGATGATTGGTGACCTCTTCAGAGATTCCCTAGAATAATTCTGACATATCTTCTTAATATCACCCCAAGGAACTTGGGTGATATCACCTTCTTCCATTAGGTCCAGAGCATCAATGCAACTCTCATTGATCCCTCTAAGGAAGAGAAACTTTTGAGAGTCTTCATTGAGTGTATGATGTGGGGATTTCTACAGGAAAAATAGAAACTTTGAAATATAGTCCTTCAAACTCTCATCTTCCTTTTACTTCATCCTAAAGATATCATTTCCTCTCATATCACTACCCCTACAATATTCTTTGTACTTCTCAAGAAACTTTGTTTTCATATCATCCCGTCTCTACAATATTCCTATATAAGAGTTAATTTGCACCCCATATGCAAATCTTCTTTTTTCCTTTATCCACATTAGAAAACCAAGTTTGGAGGCTTAATTCCACCCAAGCCCACTACTTGCATCCTACTTGGGGCTTGTTTTGAGTGTCAATGGAGGCATTTCTTTCTGGGACACTCGTGTGACATGCAAACATCTGTGTGGCGTGCTTACGTCCCTGGAAAATTCCTACGGTTGAACCTATAGAGGCGTTACTCTTCTCATTGGAGGTGAACTTGTAACACCCTTCAGCCGACCGACCTGAATATGGCCATTTTTCTCCATTCCTCCTTCAAATTCATCCCTTCAACATGCATTCTAACTTCTTGATTGGATTTAAAAGCTTCTTCCATACTCTTGCACTCACTCTCAAGCTCACTTTCACTCACTCCAAGCATTTCAAGCATTCCATTGCATCCAAAGCAACACTCCATCACTTTGATAGAGAAAGTTTGGGACCACACCATTGCAGTAGAGGCTCAAGTACTCTCATATTCTCCCCCAAGCAGCCTTGAGTGCTCTTGTTGGAGGTGGTAAGCTTCCCTCTCCTCTCCTCTATCACTTGGCTGAGTAGAATAACACTTTTTTGTAGTGCTTCCTTGATTTTTACTACATTATTTCCTTTATCTCATTTCCTTGGCTGTCCATGGAGGTGGAAACACCTAATGGGGGCCTGACTGAGGCAGGCCCCTATATAGCCACCCAACATTCTCCTCTCTTTCTATGTGTAGGAGTACGTGCTTCTCGAAGATCACCTAGCGAACAAATTCCTTGGTGAGATTCTCCTTATTCTCTTCACTCTTGCATATTCACTTTATAATATTAGAGAGTATTTCATTTACTTAATTACATCATTCTGGCCCTTTAGTTAATCAGCTGGGCTGTTAGCTAGTTTTATTAGTTTGACCTCATCTTCACTGTTGTTTGGCCGTACAGATGCCAGCACACCGTGCTGAATTCTAGAGACTGTGCTTTTATCCTCAGACAAAGAGCTTCCTAAGGCGTAGTGTTAGACCTAAAAACTA
>VDFB02309443.1:0-20253 GCA_007258455.2 Sequoia sempervirens
AGCACTCACTAATTTCTAATATAAAAGGGTAGTCAATTGTTGAGGAGATTGGGCATTAGTAAGTGCATCAATAAGCATTTGGCTTATAAGAGAAATTTTGCTTAGCTACAAATGCATCATAGTCATAATCATGTTCTTCATGAACCTCTAAATTGTTCACAACATGAACATAAGAAAATACACCATTGTTATTGGATTGGGTAGCCATGTTAGAGTTCAAGTAAGCATTCATTTGCAAAGGAAAACTAGGGTCTTGGGTAGTCCATGGCATATATAAAACAATATAGCTACAAGAAATAAAGAGACAGAGCATTAAAATAAAATAGTAAGTGATCAAATCAAAATATGAAACCCTAAAGGCAAATACAAGGGTGGTTAGGTAGAGTGGGTAAAAACAAGGTGATAATGACTCACAAACCCTTAAAAAAAGCTATGGAGTACATTAAGAAAGGAAAATCAAGCCCTAATCAAATTTAGAAACAAGATAAAGCACTAAAAAACTAGATCAAAACCTTAATGTGGAATAAATAAATCCAAAGGCCAAACCCTAGGATTTCTAACATAAGTTAAACAAAATGTAAAACTAAAAGTACCTTTACAAAAATTTACTCTAGAATAATTTATTAATACATTATAATAAAATAAATGTCTTAAGATAATGAGTTGGGCTACACTAGAATAAATGCTAAATTAAATGCGAAATTGAAATAAGTTAATGTGATACTTAGCTCATTAACTAAAGATGGAAAGGGGATGTGTTAGTTCTAAATTTTTTGGATCAACGCAAAACAGTATCTCTAATTCTGTAAATTGGCTATTATTTGTCGTAATTCATCTCCATGAGTGTACATTTGACCTCCACATGTGTAAAACTAATTTCTATGTGCATAAACTAAATCTCCAAGTGCATAAACCTAATCTCCATGTGGGCAAACATGAATTGTTGTGCATGGACCTAAATCAACAAGAGGTGGCCTAATGTAACTTGCTTGCCTTAATTTTGTATGTATTGTTAAGGATATGCAATGTTCAAACACCTTTGGAAAGTCTATGAAATTGTGAGGGTCATGTTTTCAATCAAACCCCTAACAAATTGACATTATAGCTCTGAACAAAGGATTAGAAGATAGCAAGCGTACAACAAACCAAGGATGATATGTTTTTGAGTTACCCTCCAATAACTACTACTCTCTAATAAATGCTACTAGAATGCCCTCATAAAAATATTTTATTGATAAAAAACCTAGCACACTCCTTGATAACTTCAACAAACAAGCATGCAAATCAACATAACATACACAAAAACCACTCACAATGGCTAGTGAAAAGGTTGGCAATGCAAGAAATCAAATTTTGACATTTAAAAGTGGGGCTTGTATCTACACTTGTGGAAGTAACCTGGTCGAGTCCACATCCACAAATCTAATCTAGGGTGGCAAATAATGGGTTTGGGGATTAGGCATGCAAATCTAGGTATTAATGATATAAGGGATAAAAAATATTATTGCATTCATGAGTCTATGACACTAATCCAAGCGGGTCAAAATAAAAAGGAAGAGGACATGGTATGCAATTTCCACCATTACTAATAGAATGTCATTGTAAGAAAATCCCCTCCTATGATATGTAACTCCTAGTATACAACTAGTAATTCACATCAATATTGCACTTATACCAAGCTTGTTTAAGTCACATTCAATCAATGACCATCAATTCCCTAATTGCAGATTGCTTAGGAAGAACTGTTTTCTCAACTCAGGTTCTCTGTGAATCATTTCTTCAGCTACATTTGCAAACTATATCATGCTTCAGGTAAAATTTGCTTCACTTGAATTAAGTCTCAGATTTAAATAATTTATTATCAGTAATGAAAATCTTTCATTGTAGGACCACAAATGATCAAAAAAGCTCTAGCAGCAAAAGAGACAAATTGCACAAAACAGGCATGTATGATAATTTACTTGACATTTTCAATGTAAGTTTCAAGGCAAGAGAAAGCAAATAAATTGAACACAACCACCATGATAAATCATTCTTGTCATGAAACTCTAATATCTTATGCATTGTAACATTTGCACCTTTGAAAACATGTAAAAATCACTATATAATCCCCTCAATGAGGTTGCCTATACAATGAATTAAAGCATCGCATGCATACAAGACAGAAATAACCAATGCCATCACAGTTTTCCAATTCATAAGATTGAGACACAATGGAAACACAACCAATCTTCTTACAAATAAATACAATTTGGTTTTTATTAGATGTGCTAGTTTATATGAAATACTTTATTGTCTTGAATTTTGGACACTAAATTACATAATCGTACCTCAAAAATGCTTCTTAAGCATGATCAAATCTTAATCAAAAGAAATCCCAAGGGGAAAAGTTTGTTTATAACCCGGCAGGCGTCATATACAAGAATTCCACAGTTAGATACTCCATAATTCTCAAAATAGTTGAATGGTTTGAGACCCCATTTTGGACCTAGTTTCTCCTCAAGATAACTGCATTTTTCTAACTAAGCACACTATCAATAATTAAGAAATGTTCCAGCCAGTTCCCACAAGAGTTCTTACCTAGCTATTACCTTAAATCTTAGTATTCCAATCCTTGCTGTCGACTCCTTAATTATTCATGGATCTTTAAAGCATTATATACCATACCAAAATCACACACTAAAAATTAATTTGTCTATCACACTACAATTGCCATTAATCTTTAAGTTAAATGTAAGGATAAATGTTCCGGGATGGATGCAAAATTACTTAACCTAATGCGTACCATACAATCATATATGGCTAGTCAAGGTTCTCTCAGCAAATCAAGTTGAACTGGATATCACACCAAAGATATGCACATGTAAATCCACGTCCAAAATATGACCACAGCCATTATTGATTAAAAGGAGAAATAGGCAAGAAAAACTAAGCTCCTTTCCTCTGGTGCTAGAAAGAAAAATTCGCTTGCTTTCTAGAAGAACTTCCAATTTTAGAAGTCGTGCTGAAAAGTTGCATAATTGTACTGAATCCCTTGGTATTTTGGTGAAATTGACATGGTAAACCATCAGTATACACTACAACTTATGAGGATTTGAGGCTTTCTTTACAAAAGAGCTTCAAGTACTAGAACTGAATAAATGATATGGTACATATCCCATAGAGCTTCTAATGTCACCGACTATTTCATTACATTTCTCGAGAAGGTACATCATTTGATTGGAAATATCTGGTGGTTCAGGTGCTACTGCACTATTTTGAAGGCCTACAACTGGCACAGAATCACGACAACTTTCATTTTGAGAAAATCCAGTTTTCACATCATTTATATCAGGCCTATGCTCCTTGTCTAAGAGAAAAGTTACACGTATAGATTCCTTAATATTAACATTCCCTGATTCATCAGGCTTTTTTAAGCAGGACTTCAATTGGATCAATGGTAATGTGTAAGCCTCATGTGAAGGACAATCATCAGATGTTTCTGCAGGCATATGTCCATCAGATGGTAACAATGAACACAAATCATGTGTCTCAGTATCTGGTAATTTAGGAGGTTCATCTTGAATACTTGCTTCCGACATGTTGAACTTCACAACTGGCACTGAGGAAGGCACTTCTTCCCTAATGTTTCTTTCTTTGGACACTTTGGCATTGCCCTGCAATGTCTCAGTCCCTTTGTTCTGTGATTCTGAAGCACTCTGCGGCAAAGCAGCTTCCTTTGTTGGATGAAACATTTGTTTAAGCTTAAATTTCACATTCGCTTGACCAAACAAGCTATTCTTCGTTGCATATTTATAAGCCGCTACAGCATCAGATGTACACTTAAAAACAACCCGAGCGCAGTTTGTCTGACAATATATTCTAGTTCCCGAGATATCTAATTGCCCAAATCGCACAAAACGTGCTTTCAACTGTGCTTCTGATGGCAAGGCAAAACCTTGTGGAAATTTCATGGAGAGGGCCATTGGCTCCTCCAGAGTTTTGCAAGAATCAGATGATTGGCTGGACCTCTTTTTGTATCGAACTGCCTCTCTCGAATCCCTTCCAGAAATGCCAGAATGCCTTTTTGCACTTGTTTTTGAACTAGACTTCTCAGGCGAGCTGTATGATTTCTTTGAGCTTTTTGAATGGCCATCAGACCAAGCAACATTTTTTTTCTTTTTGCTTTCCTTGGCTTGTGAGCCTGCTTCATTGGTTTGACTCATATTATTGGAAAGCTTAGTAACTGGCTCTAAGTTAGACACAGCAACAACTGCAACCTCACTTGATCTAGAGGCATCCGCACCATTAGCATCCACATTACCTAACAGAGACAATAAAGGCTTCTCAGCTGCCTTGTTCTCTTTCTTATCCTCTTCCATTTCAAGGCCAGTAGAAGGCACAACATTCTCAAATGTATCTGCAATATCTGATGAATCCTGAATTTTTTCATACACTACAGATCTGAATCTCAAAAGGATCCTACTTAAATCCATTTGGCAATCCCATTTAATGCCATGGAATGGACCTGTTGCAATGGACCTTAAATCCTTCACTAGTTGATGAAGAAGAAACTGTGAATCAACTTTTCTCTCATAAAAATTGAGCCCTTGATCTTGAACCAATAGTAAATCTGAACATCCTTGATCATCCTCTTTAGATTCACCCCTTCCATCAAGATGAGAGGTATGATTACCATCATATTTATTTGTTACCACATCCCCCGCTGCTTGTTTGTCAGATGAATTCACGTCATGCTCAGTGACAGTAGTTGGCATTAGCTGATTGCTGTCATTACATCGATCTTCTACACCTAATGATGCAGATGTTCCAGGTCTTATAAATGCTTCTGGCTTGCAGACAACTATGCGATCACATGTGGGCTTGAAATTTGGACTCTGGCAAACATCATCCATTTGAGCAGCAATTACTAAATCCGTGCCTGCAACAACATTAGTTTCACTGCTCAAGCTACTACTAAAATATGTGCTAGTTTCAGAGGCTAAACAAGTAATATCAACATTGTCATTTGCCACTGGACTGCATTTATCAACATCAAATATAGCAGAATTACCATCAACATTAAGTTCAGATACTTTGGAGGCCCCTCTTTCCTCGTAACTCCTGATTTGACCATTAGTTAAATCATTCAGATTGAGAAGATTTGCATTGGCATTTTCTGATACATGTTTGAGAGAGCTATCTGATCCTGGACCTACTGCAATACTTGGAATCTTCCAGTTATT
Source organism: Sequoia sempervirens (assembly GCA_007258455.2). Taxonomy (NCBI): domain Eukaryota; kingdom Viridiplantae; phylum Streptophyta; class Pinopsida; order Cupressales; family Cupressaceae; genus Sequoia; species Sequoia sempervirens. The sequence goes on from VDFB02309443.1 coordinate 5,226, forward strand.
AAAACAAGCTTTCTTGTCAAGGCTTAACTTACACTTACCATTAGAATGCATGGCATCCAAATGGAAATCATGGCGTGCATCAAATTGCAGTTGATTACATGTTAGATTGGCACTATAATCTAAATTTTGAATATTCTCATTTGCTGTTACTTCACTTTCCTCATGAGCACCATTGTTGAAAACTGAGTGGTTCCCAGCATCTGCCAATGCTTCATTTGCACTTGTCGGCCCAATTGATTCATCCAGCTCAACGTGATCTGATTTAGCTGAATGTTCTTCCTGTAGCCTTGCATTTAAGATATTGCCTTCTGGATCAACAGCATCTGGTTTACTGCTTCCCAAATCCACTCTTTGTTTCTCGTGAATTAATTTGTCATTAGTTAAACCCTCTCCTCCAGCTTCAACAGTCTCCTCTGATAAGATATCACCAGCAGCCTCCTTCCCATACAGCAGATTTCCAGTCAAATCCTTCTCACTGTGTAGAGCTTTTGCAGATTTTTTCTTTGATGATGATTTAGAAAAACTTTTTTCAGATATGCTACCAAGAACTTTATCCCCTACAAGGTCTTTCAAGAGAGATTCATTCTTTGACTTGTCTGCTTTTCTCGACACATAACCAGCTTCATCAGAATTCGCTTGTTCTGTAATTAGAAGGGATTCAGCAAATGCCTTTGTCTGTCCTATTTGAGTTGTATCTTCAGAATCAGCACCAATCTGAACAGCCTTTTTATATTTCTTATTTGGCAATATTTTTTGTAGCTTGTCTGTAGCTTCATCCTGACGAGCATCACTTTGTACAGATTGGATTGAGAAAGATTCTTTATTTAAATCATCAGAAACCAGTTTCGTTCGAACTCTTTTAGACATCTCAAGGTTGGTAATTGAAGGGCAATGATTCAATACTTCAGTTTCACTTATCCTTCTTTTCAAAGCACGTTTATCCATGCTATTATTTTTCTCCAGATGTAAGTTTGGCTCAGCAGTTCCATTTTTCCTTTCTTTTTTTTCTTGAAGATTGTGCTGACCTCTGTAAAATCCCTCCTTTGCCTTCTTCCTTCCTTCTGCTTCTTTTTTATCAACAGTATGAGCTTCCTTCTCCTGATGTGAGATCTGATCAGTAGATTCCCTTTTTCTTCTTTTTATTTCCTGAATAGCATGCCTTCTGGGCAATCCCTTCTCTGTTTCCTTCTTTTCTTCTTTTTTTTCAACAGATTGGACTTCCAGATGTGGGGTTTGATCATCAGCTTTCCTTTTTCTTTTCTTTACTTCTTGAAGATCATGTTGTTCTCTGTGCAATCTCAGTTCTGCTTTCTTCCTTTCTCCTTTATTTTCAACAGCCAGAGCCTCCTCCTGTTGGCTTCTCTTCTTAAATACATAATTACTAACATCATCAGTTTCCTCTGCATCACCCAACAATGTAGTTCCCTGATCAATTTTGAACTTTTTAATGCCATTCGGCAGAGACCCTCTGATTGTAGAATTTTGTTTTTCATTAACTACATCTCGCCTTTTAAACAAATATGAGTCTTCCTTTTCACCGGCTTGACCTTCAAGAATAGAAATCCCTTCTCCATCAACCAAATTAGAATGCCACTTTTGATCCTTCACAGAGACCTGAGCCACTGTCTCCCTCTGGGTACCTGGTAAATTATTACAGTTTATAATCTTAGAGACAATACACAAATTATGTCAAGATAAAATAGCTGTTCTCAACCAAATCAAACTAGATGTTTACAATTTCTAAAGGTAAGACAATTAAATCATTAAAAAGGCTCTGTTCAAACCATGATTTCTTCATGACCAACATTACTTTGATCAAAATGCCTGGCAGGCTGACAAAATCTCATTGCCAAGAACTTGATTTTGTCATTATTTTAATAAGCTGGGTGCAAAGTCATTTGTGAAAGAATGGCCGTCCAAAAGGTGTTAATGACCATTAAAACTAATTGAATTAAAGCTTGCATTCATCCAAATCAGATACAAGAAAAGTATACAAAATATAGACATTTACATAAACAATGAAAAATGGCTAACTAAGAAAAATAGATCAGTGCCACACCGTGCCTGCTGGCAATTTGATGTGCATGCGATATTGATATAAAATAGGAGTTCCATTACATTTTTGAGGTTATTTCCATGGGATGCCTTTTCCAAAACATCCTTTGGAGGCAGATTGTGTTCATTATGACTAACATGTTCACAATACAGATAGAAACCAAACATCTATCTGGATGCAACTCTGTCCATTGAGGGCTAAAAGGTTCACAATGAAGATAGCCGCCAAAGAATTGAGGCAAATTATTTTACCATTCAAATGTAAAGGTGATACATACATCAACCATGGCACGAGGTACAACCCCAAAATTTACTCAGTAGTTTCAATCCATCTGCCAGAAACTTGATACATTAAAGCAAAAGGCATTCACAGACAAACAAAGTATATACACCTTTTGTAGAATCCTCTGGATCAAATTACATAAGCAATTCAAAGTCCAATTTCTCTTTACCACTTTTTCAATTCTTTGGAATGCAGAGCCAATACATGTAAGGGTAGCTATTCCTCCATGACATGTTTAGCACAGCAACCAAGCCATAAAATTTGGTACCATAGTTTAAAAGAAGATTTAATTCTATGCATCCTGACCTTCACATTGAGAAACACAAAACAAAAAAAAGAATAAAACCAACATTTCCACCTTACCTTCTTCACAATAACGAAATTGCTGATCAGAAACAGCATTAATTTCCAAAACACTTCCAGGCCTTTTCTGCAAAATTCCCAAGTCTTCTCGATACTTTGCAGACACTGGAACAGCGGTTGCTGCTCGATATGCCCTCACTTCACCAGCAAACTTGATCCCCATAACAGTCCTGTTCTCCCCACACCAAGGAGATACGGCCATCCTCTTGACAAAATCAAGCATCTGCTCAGGCCTAAACCCGTTCCTTGCCTCCTTTACAAGCCTATCAGGATAAACAACAGGCTGTTCCCACCCTGGCACCGAAACTTCAACATAACCCTCCCTAGCTGAACCATAATTGAACTTATTCCTGCAATTACACATCAAACCCAATGCAGCACGCCTGTGCAATTCATCTACAGCATCCTCAACAGCCTCAATAAAACTCCTCGAAACTGTTTGCTTCGACTTCTCCCTAAATGTGGGCTCAAATGGAATCAAATTGGACTCAACAAACCATCCAAAAGTGGCATCACCAAAAAAAGCCACAAGCACATGCCCACTTCTGCGGGACCTTTTAGCCGTGGCGGTGGCAAGCGCAGGGTTAAAAATTTGGCCCGGCCACCATGGATGTGACTTCACCTTTCCCCACACCATATCCCCTTCTCTAAACTTCGAAACCCTAGAAACCCTAGAATCATTAGACAGTGAAGATTCATCGATCCTACTCTCAATCTCGATTGGGGTATTGGAATCCGCCGCTTTTCGCTTAATGGGTTTTCCTCCTTTTCTGATTAAAACCTTACCAATTGGCAGGGCATCTTCATCTTCCTCCTCGGCCTTAATAACTCTACTTTTTTTCTTCTTGTGGTCAGAAGTTCGAGTCCCTGCGGCCTTCTGGCCAGATGATATTTTCTTAATATTATCATTATTATCCTGGAGGAAATTCATGGCCGCTGATGATGATGGTGGAGATGAATACATTGATGTTTATGAAAGCGTCTATGTTTGAAAAACTATCTTTTGCTACTGCAATAAAACCCATACCTTTGCATTTACGTGCTCCACAGTGGTCATGTGCAGTGCAGAGCTCTTAAAATCAAAATCAATGTGAAATGAATCTGAAACTGCTGCTTTTCACCTCTCTCGCCTTCTTCGATTGGGAGGAAAAATAAAATGAGATGAGTTTTGCTTTTTTGCGGGATTTATTTCGGTTCAATTAGCCGCCGCCCGTCGGTCCTATGAAGAGATTACACAGTGCTGTTAATCCTTTCAGCTATGCATTTTGAATTAAAATTAAAATAGTAATTACCTTTCAACTAGGAGATCGGATTGAAACAATTCATTAATATGATTGTTATAAAATGATGAATTCATTATTAGTTTTTTTTATTTAATATTCTTTCAATATTGTTTCGTTGGTGAACTATATAACTAGCATTTGCATCTATGGGAGGTTCAAGGAATACGTGGATAGGAAAGTAAAGGTAAAACGATAATGAATTTGAACATTTTATAATTTAGTATATTTATATACAAATCTATATAATTACATTATATAATTGTTGTGGATGCCTTCATTGTTTTGAAACTAGTAGATTCATGACACCAAGTTGGTTTTCAAGATGGATACATCCTCTCACATAGTTGGTTACTTGGGCAAGCCTCAGTGGTACAATTAAGTGCCAACATTCTTTTGATATTATTACATTCTTTTTTAAAATCATGTCTATATGATTTCAACAAAACAAAAAAACAATGATAGCATTCCTTTGAATTTTTTATTGGTGCATCCCTTGCACCTTTTTAAGTTGCAACTGTTGTTTTTTTTTTGTAGCTCCTATTATGAAGTCCTAAAATTCGATTGCATTGCAACACAATGTCGTCAGATGGATTTTCTCAAATAATTTACAAAGAAATTCTTAGATTCCTTTGTTTGAATTGAATAGTGAGACACTTGGGAAATGAAACATAATGATAGGGGAGAGGGCCCAATAGTCGTGCGGGGTCCAATAGTCGCGCACCCAATCATAAATATAATACCCAATAGTCGTTTATATAATGTCCAATAGTTGTGATTTTACTACCCATAATTAAACAAAATGTATGCTTTTGATCTAAAAAGCAACTAATCATGTGATACCACATCAGCGCTCAACTACTCATGATGTAATGCACGAGAATTGGTCTCACTATTTTTTGGGGCCTTTTTGGACACTTTGACAAAAACATGCTGATGTGGCATCATATTTGATGATGTTGCCCTGAAACCTTAGTTATAAGCAGAGAACTTGCCAAGTAAGCTACTATAAAAAATTAGGAGTGATTTGAAATTTCGACATAGGATAATTAGAAGCGCAAAGTTAGGGTGCATGACTACTGGACCCTCTCCCCTAGTGGCAATTTTGTAAGGTACTAGTGACCATAGGAAGCATCTGATAAATGCTAGTGTGGGGGTTTTATGGCCAGAAATAAATATGCATATAATTTTTCACATGTCATAGCCCATAAGATAGAACAAAAATTTAAAACATTTGAGCAATCCTAAACAACAGATCTTGATTGACATTGACATGCCTAGAAGAAAGAATTATTTTCAACTAAAACCCTTCAAATAGAATTATCTTATTAATGCCTAGATGTTCAATTTCAATGCAATGACTTGGGGAATGAAATGTAATGACAATGGCACTTTTCTAAAGTACTTTTGGAAATACTATTTGTAGAAATACACATATGTATTTAATTATTTATATATCAAGTGTATAAAACATAACTTCAAAATATTTGTTTATATATTTTATTATTTTTACATTTTAGTTTATAATAATTATATTGATGCATTATGTTTGTGTCTTCACTTATCTAAATACATATATGTCCATGAACAATTTTCTAAAGTACTTTTGGAAATATTGTTTGTAGAAATACACATATGTATTTAATTATTTATATATCGAAGTGTATAAAACATAACTTCAGAAATATTTGTTTATATATTTTTATTATTTTTACATTTTAGTTTATAATAATTATATTGATGCATTATGTTTGTGTCTTCACTTATCTAAATACATATATGTCCATGAACAATTTTTATTTTTTTATAAACCCTAAACCACATACATTATCAAATGGTGTGGTGACATATCTAAATATATCAAATACAACCCAAATGTATGTTTGGGGCATTTTAATAATCTTTTGAGTAGCTGATACTATATCATCAAAAATATGGGAGCAAGGAATAACCTATTTTTCTTATGTTCATAACTATTTAAAACATTTATGAATCTTGAATTGTAATATTATGATCAGTTGAATGAACGAGACAACTTAGAGGGGGGTGAATCAGTTCTAGCAAATTAAAACATCAAAACCCTCAACGGTAATTAGATCCACATGCATTTATTAAACCCTTATTTTGTTAATGTGATTAATCAAAATGCATATAACAAAAATTGAAATAACAACACCATACACAAGAGAACACCAGATTTACGTGGAAAACCCCATGAGGGAAAAACCACGGTGAGGATTAGCTCACAACATAAGTAATAACAAAACCAATACAAAGGCTCACTGCCAAAATAGGACACACTATCCAAAAAGTCTCACAACTAAGGCTCACTATCACTGAAAGAATAGAAGAAGATAGAAGAGAAATGTTACACAAAGAACAACTTCGCAATGCAACAAGAGCCCACCACAATTGCTCCAACACTTTCACAACCTTGCATGAAAGATTTAGGACACCTTTAACTAACTACTTTCAGGAATCCAACACTTGAAATTCACACTGCTCTACTCAAATTCGCATGACACACATTACTCGCATCGATCTCACATCTATCATGTCTCTTTCTTTATTCTCTCTCTTTTCTCACAACACCACACTTATTTATATCAACCTCAAACTTAAAAACCTTCTCCAAGGTCGGCAACTATCCATTATACTTATAGGTTCAAATTAGGTCGGCACCTAAACATTCCCACAATGGATAGGAATGAAGGTGACCCATATAAATCCTTAATTAGGACCCAAATAGATCCCAACACATCTCAACATGCTTTCTCAAGCCTCACATGTAGTGTTAACACAAGGTCAACTAATACCCATGCTAAACACCATAAACATTAAGTACACACTTCCTTAAATCAATCTGAAACTTACAGACACCAAAATTCACTTGAACGTGATCTAGAATAATCTTCAAACTACCTAAGATTCATCAAACACTTCATTCAGTCTTGCATCACACAAATACTTCAACTCAGAACAACTAGTAAACCTTATTCGCACATTGACGCATGAAACACACATTGTATTGTACCAAATCAAGTGAAACCTTGAAATCTAAATGATACAAGCAATATAAGAAACTTCCCAAATCTGCACAACCTGAAAAGAAACTGGAGAGAAACATGGAGCAAATACATTTCTCCCAGGCGATAGAAAACATCACTGAAAGACTAGTTCACACACTGGTGAAAATATCTCACTCTGTACAATGATCCAAAAAACCCAAATTCAGAATATAGCAACCTCTAACAACCTTGAACAACATACCAAATCTGCACAAGCATAACATCAACACAAAATAAACACGGACCACATCCCAGAGCACATTTTCAACACTTGCACAACACTGTTTACCCTGTTTATCAAATTTTCTCAAAAGCACTTGGAAACCAAGTACCAAAGACATCATATGAGCTCATTACTTCATTCCAACTCATCTTCAAACACTGCAACAAAATTATAGCTCCATGTACTCACAACACTTCCTTAATATCTCAACTTCACATGCACAACCTGCAACAATCTAATTTTCACTTTTTCACAATTTTCTTAATATCCTCAACGTCTTCATCATGCAACAACTTCCTTAACACATAGTTGACATCAATGACAACACCAGGTAATAGAATTTTTGTTGACATCAATGACAACACCTCATACTTGTAACAATGATACCAATGTTAAAATCTTGTACTTTGATGGTTCTTTAATGTGACTTGGCTTCCTATTTTCCATAAAGGTTGTTGTATTCCCAAATTACTTGTAGAATCTATATAGGTTGTCCTTAGAAAAGAAACATAAATCTGAAATTTCAAGTAAGGAAAGAAAGTAGAATCTACTACTTGTGCTAGAAATAAGTTATATTAGCTTGTGTAAAGAAAGTGTTGATTCAATTTCCTTTTAAATGTATTATGTTGATGGAATAAAAGTATCATATGATTGGAAAAGGAACATGTGTTTCTTATTTCAAGATATTGTATCTCTTCTCTTACAAAATGAAATGGGCCATTTGTTTTAAATAAAAAACACACATGTGTGTTTCTGTAGTAGATATTTTAATTTAAAGTACTTTAAAACAAAAAATCAATGCTTTAAAAAAATAAAATATTTGGAACACAGTAATAGAAACAACAAGAATTCTTTATTTTTTGGGTCAAACACTGATTTATTTACTATTTCAATAAACCTGTATTACTCTAGTTGAAAAATAGAATTTATGTTGTTGTTTGAGGTATGTTTAAATAGTTATGTGTAATGTTTCTATAAAAGAAAACTTAGACAGGAAGAAAACCATTGTATTTGGTTGGTGAAAAAAAAGAATGAAATAACTTGTTTAAATTTCATGGCCCAAGAGAAATTATCTTTATTGAGAGGAACTGTAAGTATTGCATGACGTATTCTTGTTGCATAGTAAAAAGAAGAACAAATGGATAGCATACATATATGTACACAACTAGTGACCTATGTGTTAGCGCCAACCATAGACGTACTAGATCTTACCTGAATCATACTCTTCTATTCCATATATGCATTTTCTTTTTGTGGAAAATGTTGCATAAAGGTAAACTAGAAATGATCAATAAAAAACAAAACACTTATGTAGCTAGTTGCTTATACCCACTACCCAACATTTACCCTACAAGGAAACTAACCAAATTAGATGTAAATTATTTTAAAATTTATACATGCAACAAGCTTTCAAATAAAATATACGTATATAAAAAAAATCTAAATGTTTTAGGAGTGGCACAGACCAGTCCCAACCTCTAGCTACGAGGGTTGTAGCCCCATGGGGGAGCCACGATCCCCATCATGGGTTGTGGCCTCCCTCATGGCAGGTCACCCATGTGATTGATATTTTCCTAAATCCAACAAAACAAATAGCTAAAATTCATCCTTCAAACGTTCAATGACGAATGGAAAAGAAAAAAAAATGTATTAGCTACACCACTATTGGGTAATGTAGACCAGTGGCATACAATGCAAAGCAATCAAAAAAAATGGGGGCAACCTGTAGCCAGTTGTGCAATGCAAATCACCCTCATAAGCCTGGCTTTAGATCAACTAATGAACTTTCAATGATTGAAACATTATTTGATATAATTTTTCCTCTCAAGAATCACATAGGTGAAGCAGTGCCAGAAACTTGCAATGAAACCCCAACGCCATGCCATGTTTGATGCAAATGGAAACAATGTTAAGATGAATAGAATAATATTAGGGTAAAGGCTTCTAGGGCCATTTATGGAAATTGGAGGTGATGATCTAGGGTGATTGAAGGGAATATAAAATTAGATATAAATATCATCCACTATAGAGTAAGGGAGGCATTTATGGCACCACATTCACTTGAAAATTGGATATGATTTTACAGCTACGAGATTTGATTTTATATGATTTTACATATACAAAATTCAATTTGATATGATTTCACATTAAATTTCAATTCTCTTGTATGTTGGCATTGCAACTCTGCATTCATTCGACAATATACAGGCAAGCAAAATTAATCTGCAACAAACCTGAAAATTATTTTCTGGTAGCTATGAATAGGTTTAACAGCATGAGATAGGTATGCTGGCATTTGTGGACTCGAAAGCCCACAATAGAATCCTATCGGCTAATTAGTTTTCACAATCATTATTTATATTTGTAAAGAGAATAATATCTCTTAAATGTAATTGATCAAGCATTAGTTGTTCTATTTAATAGAGTTCAAGCATAATTGTAATATATACACAAAAATGAATCTGAGAGATGGGAGTATTTAGCTTTAGAATTGGTGATAGAAGAATAATGTTGATAGTTTGAATGGATTTGCTACTATCATATTATTATTTACCTTGTTTAAGATGATTTTCTTAAATTTTGAACTAAACCATGTCGATCAACCCCAAGCTCCACAATTTTAATCCTAAATATATAATAAACTTTATCTAGACTAACAAAATGTGCACCTAAGCGGCTGTAGCCTATCATGGTCTCAAATTGGCTCAAACCAAAGGTTATAGGAAAGTGTGGTTGGAGGGGGACTCTCTGAATATCATAAATAATTTGAAAAATTGCATGCCCCCTCTTGGACTATTGAGTCTTTGATAAGGGACTCAATAGATATTTTGAAATCTTTTGATGAGTATTATATATCACACATCTTAAGAGAAGGTAATGGGATAACATATATTTTCGCTAACATTGGTGTTAAAGAATTTAGGGAGTGGGGTCTGAATGGCCCTCTTCCTATGGAGGTTATTGCTACTATGAACCATCATTGTTGATTTTAATTTGATCAACTTCTCATTATGGTTGGCGACATGCATGCCTTTCCTCATGTGGTGGATTGTGATGAGAAAGAATGGTGTGCAAGATTTGAATCAAGAGATTGGTACAGGAGCTGGGTGTCGTAGGAAATGAAACTCTATGGTCATTACTATCCTCTGCTCCAACTTTGGCCTTACATGTATTCTAGGTGATTTTTGTATTGTTTTCTAGAGTCTTCTTTGTTCTATGATTGGAGCCCTCAAGCTAGTTACTACTAATTGTGGCGAGATGGGTGGAGACATAAATCATGTTCAACCCTCCTCTTGTGAAGCGGCTAGGAAGAGGAAGGAGGTATAGCAAGTGTTGGAGAAGGGAGGGTTAACTCCCTACTTGGAGAAACTTCATGGTAACAATCCTGAGGTAACGAGGCTTTTTGTTAAAGGATGGAATGACAAAGTGCTTAAGCTTTATGGGATGGAATTTGAGGTTAACGAAGAATTTATTGTTGGTATAACTAGTCTAGCTATGGATGACATGAAAGTATTTAGGGATAAAAAGGAGGCGCGGACCACTATAAAAATCTTTTTCAAAGACGATGAAGAGAAGGATTTTAGGACTATAAGGAGTGGTGGATATCAGAGAAGTTATCTTAAGGTTTTATGGGGGGATGTTGTAGAGGAGTTAATGTGCTACATTACATTGGAAGGCCATTTTTTTAGCGGTTAATGCATACCAGTTCATCCTGCTTAACCACTTCTAACACAAGAAGAGGGTTTCTTTCCTATTCTATCTTCTGATGTCTCTTGACTCAGGTCTTAAGGACCACAAGAAAAATCTAAAAAATCTCATCTTGCATGTAGGGTTAATTCTTCTCATCTTTGATTATGCGAAGACTTTTGAAGTAGCTAAACCTATGGTCACCCTCAAGGAAAAACAATCCAAACCTACTAAGGAGTATGAGATTGCTTCTGAAGAGGAACCAACTAACAAAAAAATCAAGAAAAGAAAATTGATTTTGGAAAAAGAGTCTGAGTCGGAGGACAATGTGGACTTTGTTCCTAATTCCCTAGCATCTCTGGAGGGGGGTCCACATGCCCCTACAACGGGAAAGAAGAAAAAAGGGGAACCATGTGCTAGCGAGGGTTATTTAACTTGTAGTGAAGAAATTGTTGTTGTGCTGAGTAGGGATCCAAAGGTGAAGAATGACTCGTATGGGGAGGCCTCCTCACCGTCCCTGGCTGCTAAGGAGAAGAAGGTTTTGGGGGAAGGAAGTGGGAAGAAAAGGTTTTTGAGATCTGCATGCCAAATTTTGGATAAGGATCTTCCTGTCACCATTGTAGGTAGCCTCTTTGCTGATGATTCCCCTAGTGTCAAGCCGGTTTTGCAATTGAAAGATAATTCTGGGGAAGCTGATGTTGTTGTGGATACCCAAGATGTGGATATGGTGAGGATCAAGAAGAGAAAGGTGGTGGCGGAAGAAATTGCAAGCTCCATCCACAAACTCAAGCCTTCGACTGCTATTGAAAAAGGTAAGGATACCCCTGTTGGTCAGGATAGGGTTAGTTCCTCTGTGGAGAAGATGCCTTGGGAAAAGGTGTTTTTAATATTGATAGAGAAAATTTATCTGATGTGCTTGGATATGCTCATGAGGGGTCCATTGTCTTGTTTAAGCTTTTTAAATGGTTTTGTCATGAACTTAATAAGACTAATATCAAAGTTAGAGGTGTGGTTAGTAAGGTTGAGGGGTCCTCTATCCATAATCAGATTGATGAGTTGTTTGACTCCTTAAATTCTATGGTGAATATTGTGGCAAAGGAAACTATCAAAATGAAACAAAATCTTGAAGGAAGAATCCTCATCCTTGAGGACCAAATGGTGAAAATCTGGGATACTGTGATGAGAGGAGCGAAGGTGAATAAATTTGTTGGTAAATATGAGTCTATTGTTGTTAGTTCCCCTGTGGTTAGTGCTAAGAAGTGTAAAGATAGTGCCCATGTTGAAGAGGTAATTGTTGTTGGTAAGCAGACAAAGGAGGAAGGAGGAAGCTATTGTTAGGAAAGGTGGTGAGAAAGGTATTGTTTTGATTTCAGAGGTTAATATAGAAGGACTTGGAGCCAGGACTAGGAACAAAACTAAAGCTCAGGTTGGGGCATCTGGAAAGGATATTTTCGATGTTTTTGATGATGCATAGAAGGTTGTGGCTAGTGACATGGAGGCGACAAATATTATAAAAAGCATGTAATGTTGCCAGTGGGGTCCTTCTATTTGGATGACTTTTTGCTGATGGGTCACTATCATTGAGTTATTTTTTGGCTTAATGTTGTTATCTTTTATTTCAATTGCTGTCTAATGTAAAGGGTTTTGGGGCCCCTTCAAAACCTGTATTTTACCTCTAATCAAAAATAAAATGTGCACCTAAGAATTTGTTCGCCTTCACCTTCTATATGTCTGAACCTATTACACTTCATTGTTGATTTACCAAATTACTTTAACTTTTATGTTTAAATACAGTTTTAATGCATGGAGATGTCATTATGGTATTTAATGATTAAATGATATATATATATATATATATATATATATTCCTTTAAAGAAAATTCATCACATTATATATATATATATAAATAATGTGATGAATTTTCTTTAAATGATTATAAGATGCTTAAATAATATTGTGATTATGTTTTAAATGTAATCAACTAACTACCTAAATATTGCTCTAAGTGAAATGTAGGAATGTTTGTGCCCTCTGGAGGGGAAGGGGGAGTATCACCTAGGAGAGGAGTTGGTATATGAGTCATCTGGTATTGTTATCTGAGTTGACACACACACACTCACTTAGGCTATTTGGAAACCTCATTAGGTTAGTTCAAGCATCAAGTTGGTAAGTCTTAAACCTAAGTTGATAGGTTAAGTGTCATAAGAGAATGTAAAACCCCTATCATTTAAGATCTTATTGAATCATCAAAATAAATTGATTTTAAATAGCTTTTGTAAATAATATTTATATAATATATATATATGTATATAATATATAAATATAATGTATATAATATATATATGTATATAATATATAAATATAATGTATATAATATATATAAATATATATATGCATGTATATATAATGAGTAAATGCATATATATGTATGTTTGTATGTATATACAAATATATATAGATATGTATATGTATATGGTGCAAATAAATAAATATATATGTATATATATAAATATATATTATATTAAATGGTTGTATTTTGAATGCCATATTAATATGGAAAAATTACCACTCATTAGTCATGGAGTCTTAGCTGATTTATAAGTCTTTTGAAGAAATTTTTAAAGGTTATTATGGCACCATAATATAGCACCAGATTGGGCATAATCAAACAACTTGGTAAGCCATGTAGGTGGCTGTGCAACTGCACATTAAAGCTTAAATTTAAACCATAAAGTAACGATGGGAATCAATTTGCACATGTTCCTATTTGTAACACCCCGCCACGTAACCCTAGAGGATGACACAAACACAATGGAAGCGTAACAATTTTTTTTAAAAATGTAATTAATAACAAGTGAACTAAACTTAACACATGCATCCTCTAAGGTATGCGACAACACTTACATTCCCATAATATACAAAAGTAAACTAATCCATAGCATATAAATAATACTCATGAAATAAATAACATACATCCAAAGCATTAAACTCATCTCATAAGATACAAAGTACGTTAAAGAATCATCCATAGATTGCATTCATTCCATAAAGTAGTTACAAGACTCATTTCCAAAATGAGGAAGATCATACAATAATGTTACAATTACAATGATACAAGAATCCTCCTCAAAAACAAATGAGGAGTAGTACATATACAAAGCATCCAACTAATACAAAAGAACATAAGAAATAGTACAAAGCAATGGGTACATGTGAGCTCTCCAATCTAGAAGATCCCACCATCATGAACATGAAGTGGAAACCCAACGGTGTAAGGTGCATGTTCCACCCAACTAAGTGGTACCTGAAGGCCCAGCCCCCATGCTAGGAGATACTAGAAGGGATTCCTAGGCAAAACCAACAACCTATAGACACAAGAAACACATAATACTATACCATACAAGAACAATACATACATAAAGGTTACATTGCTTCTAGAGTAAAATAATCAAGTATATCAACTGCACAATACATACTGTTGTCATAGGAGGAGTGTCATCACAAAGTTGCATGGGTTACCCTGGCAGATTTTTCTAGGCCCCGACCCCCATCTTGGGTTACCTTGGTAGCCTCTCACGACCCCTGACCCCACATGCAAACCGATGCGGAATCAAATATATTTCAAAGGGACAAGATAATGATCTTACTATTCTAGGACTTCTCGTTTCATCCCAAGTCTAAACAAGCCCTTGAGCCCATGAGTGAGGCACAATTAACAAGTTATATGATTTAAGTTACCCTTTCCCCTAATACATTTATTTAATTTCCACTAAATTAACTAACTCTCACATGAGTTACCCTGGCACCACTTTGTGTGTCGATCCCCATTGAGAGCCACTCCCCTACTAACAACACAAGGATCTAATCCAAAACCCAAGGGTAGACAAAGTGCACAAAAAATGATAATAAATATCAACCATAATGCAAGAGGCAACACATCCCATTCGTAGTAACCGGGTGTTTAATTGAATTACAACTAAGTGCACTACCCAAGGAAAACAAAGGGTTGAACCATAAATCACAACAACCCACTCATAAAATAACATCATCTAGAAGACTTACATACAT